>WMED01013176.1:0-14525 GCA_019650415.1 Pipa parva | reverse complement strand
CCTAAAACCCCCACTACGTCTTACATTCGGGGGTGTCTTACTATCGGGGAAACAGGGTAAGCTCAGTCCCAGTTAGTACTAAGCCCTCCATTACTGTCCCAGTTATACTAAATGTGCTACTAATACCAACCATAATTACTAATAATGTCTGAAATAATGCTTAGAAGCAGCAGTTGATGCTATAATCGAGGCATAGTACCCATCACTAGTATTTGACTGGATTTCTATGAACCTATTTATCAGTAATGTTCTCCCATTGCTTACCTCTTCGTCTATACTTACTTATCTCGTGTCCAACCCCATATCTCTGGCAGATTCAATGGTCAGACTGTGGCATCTTGGCCCCACACGAGAAGCTGATAATAAGGACCCACATCCTTACCGTGGATATTGCGTTTTACATCAGAACTAACATGATAAATGTTAACTCAGTGGGAGAACTAAAGCACCCGGATCAAATAATGTATTGCTTCTTTTTTTTTTCAATTTGAATTTTTATCATTTTTCCATTCAAATTAACAGTACAGAAAATGCCATTATTAACATTTGCATTTTTCAGAAGAATAAAACATAATAAACATTGTAAGAAGCTAATACATGTTGCTGTTCGTTTATATCTATGTCCTTGGTTAATAAAGAAGAAATAAAAGTTTATCTTCTTATAAAACAGGAAACAGGTTATTCTCTCTCTCTCTCTATTGTCTAGATACGTCATCCAAGGAAGCCATATTGTTTCTTCTAAGTACACTCTAGAGGGGATTATTCACTAAGGTGCAAATTCGACTGTCGAATTCTCAAACAGCGAATTCCCATAGCAAATCTGCTACAACTTCTCCATTGTAAAGTCGTGACAATTTTTAATGTTAAGATTGTGACAATTTTCCCATAATAAAGTTGCGACTGTGACAATATTTTCATTATAAAGACGCGACTGCGACAGTAGCAGCCTATTGTTACTGTCTTTATCTGGCAAATTCACACCTATTCAGACTTTAGTGAATAACCCCCTTAGAATCTGTAAGGTAATCTGTGATCAATCCCATGCTTTTGATCTGATTTATTTTATGCGCAAATACTTGAAAATATCAGTTTTTTTTTCAATGCAGCTGCTAGAATAGTATGTGCTGCAGTGAGAATGTGAGACGCTAGGTTTCCATCATTCTTGTTTCTTAGTGTGCTAAATGGCATACTCAGGGCCGGCTCTCTCATTAGGCCACATAGGCAGATGCTAGGGGCACCAGGTGTACAGGGGGGGGCGCTCGCGTGCATTTTTTTTTTTTTACTAGCGACGTTGGAGGTGAGTGGGGGGGCGCCGGGTGAGGGTTGCCTAGGGCGCCAATAGGGCCAGAGCCGCTACTGGGCGTACCTAACGGGAAAACTTAGGTGGGTTTCTTTTATTGGTTGCTGAAAGATTTCTGGTAACATTTTTGCTACCATTCCCCAAAATTGTTGAGCTATGTTACAAGTCCACCAAATGTGCATAAAATTGCCAGTTTCTGTACAAACACAGAAAACACAGTCAGTGACTCATTTTTTTTAACATTTTTGCTATACGTGTCAGCAGGGCCAGTTCTAGCTATGAGCGATGTGGACGACCGTGCAGGGCGTAATCTATTTGAGGGACGCCGTTGCCCACAGCTAAACTCACCTCCTCCAGCGACACACTTCCTCTAAGGGCTTCTCCACAATGAGGTTGAATGCGGCGGCGCTCCTTAGATGCTTCGGGTCTTGCTGGCAGCTGCCGAATATAGCCAACAAGACCCGAAGCAGCCAAGGAGCGCCGTCGTATTCAACTTACCTCATTGTGGAGAAGCGCTTAGAGGAGGTGCATCGCTGGAACGCTGGAGGTGAGTGAGGGGCGCGGGGGAGGTCAAGGGGTGGTTCACCCAGGGCGTCAATAGGGCCAGAACCGCCCCTGTGTGTCGGTGTATAGTACCATCTGTAGGTAATTTTGTATGCCCTCTCTTTAGTTGCCGCACTTATAGAGGGACTTGTGTGCTGCTAGCCATATTTTGTCCCTAGTTTTTTATGTTTAGGTCACCTTGCCATTTAGTCATGTAAGGTTGAAGAAGTCGTGTCTTTTGCAAAGTTAGTGTATAGAAGTCCTATTAGGTGTGATGTGTTGGTGAGTTCTATTCACGTTTTTTCAAAATTTGTGAGTTTGGGTTCTAGTTCTTCGCGGTTACGTGTTAAGAGGCAATGTCTACATTTTTAAATGCTGGAAAAATTGTGAATGGTCCAAGTGAAATTTTGTTTTCAGTTCTGTAAATGTTCACATTTTGTTTATTGAATAGAACTGTCTTTGGTACCAAATACCTTTTTGGCTCCATGATTGGTATAAAAAATGTATTGCTTCTTACCTCTAATCAAGAGACAGGAGAAGCCTCCCAGCACAGCTCTTCGTTCCATCTCAACATTTCCAACTGAAACAACTCCAGCTTGTAAGTCGCATCGTGGCATCAAGTCTCACTTCCCATCGTGCAGCAGAGGGGAAAGAATGCACAGAATGTACATCATCTTAATCTAGCACATGGCTGTGAACCAGTGATACAATATACAGCATCACCACACTATTAGACTAGGTGGCAGCGTAAAAAATAAATAAATCAGGAATTGTTCCTAACTGATCTGTAACTGTGACTGCTTTGCTGGGGGGAAAGAAAGTGAAGTAGGACACATATGGACGGCAACTTTGGTTCTTTTTACATTAAATGGTATAAAAAAAAATCAGGAAGACTAGATTTTTAATATACAAAGGAGTCAGCTGAATTTATGGCTGATTTCATCACTATGACTTATCTTTTATTATTACAGGGGATGTGAATAATCCCCAAAACATGGCCTTTAGTGTTCTACAGATTCCTAATAAAGCCACTGACTATATCCAACCAGAAGAAAATATTCTATGGTGTGATTTGGTGGTATCTGGAACAAAAACAATTTCAGGAGAAGAAAAGGAAGCACTCCAAAAATTGGATCCGATTCCAAACGCAAATACATATTATATATATATATATATAACCCCTGAAAATCATCGGAAAAGTTGGGGGTCGTCTTATACGCCGGGTATCACTTTTTTCTCTCCTTACCTAGCTCCTCCATTGCCCGGCTGTCTGTGTTGAGCACTACAGCATTCCTCCCCCAGCATTGATGTAACTTCCTGTGAGTGACAGAAAGTTTAATCAATGCTGGGGAGAGGAAACGCTATAGCGCTCAGCACAAACAGCTGGGCAACAGAGGAGCTAGGTAAGGAGAGAGAAAAGGAGGGGGGTGAGCACTAAGATAGCGCCCCCCTCCTTCAGAGGGTAGGGCTTGTAGTGGCAGCACAGTGTGATGGTGCTCTGAAAATCTTGGAGACAGGGAGAGCTGGGCAGGAAGGAAGAGCTGACCAATCCAAGCAGGATTTGTGTTGGAAGAGGGGTAGTCTTATACGGCAAGTATATCCCAAACTCTATATTTTAACTAGAAAAGTTGGGGGTCGTCTTATACGTTGGCAAATACGGTATATATAATTCATAGATATAATTCACTGCTAGCTACATTTTCAGTGAGTGAGGAGGGACTCGTGTCTGTGTAATGGCTTGCTTTACTATTACATCATGTCTGTATTTCCCTGGCTATGATGACTTCACCGTTATATAATATAGCCATTAACCAATGATTAGATTCTAATTTAACCAGGCACCACTTACTTCTTGGGGGAATTTATAAAGGTTATTTCAACCTTTTCAATTTGATTTGCTGTTTATTTCCACTTTTCAGAGCTATTTCTCAATCCACAGACATTTTAAATTTCACTGATTTATACTGGGGCTGATAATGTTGATCCATCCAAATTGGCCAAATTTGCTCTGTTTTCAGTGCGGTTCCCCTATTGTACAGCAACATCAATGTTCATTTTCAACAGAAAAACTCATCCAACTGGCAAAATGACTGGACCTTCTCCATAGGGAATAAGGAGTTTAAACCACACTAAATTAGAACACTTTTTGGAAAATAAATTAGACGTAACGTCATTATAAAACCAGAGATGTTGATATATTGCTGATATTTCACCAAGTCAAAACACTTTTTATTGTTTATAAATTTCTCCCCTCTAGTGTTTGACAGCTTTCTGCCATCTCTTTTCCCTGAAGAAACTATCTCAAAGAGCTGAACTTGATGCAGTTTTCATGTGTTTTATGTAGGAAATTTGTAATGATTTTAGGCTATTACTAGAGTTAAAGCCCTAATATGCCCAGCAGTAGCAGAAGCACCCAAGCCCATTGACATGCTAACAGGCTGCATGCGGATTGCCCAGCAATACATCCTTGGCATGAGCTTAAAATGACAGGAGTGCTTCAATGCGGCAGTGGATGGCTGGCAGATGACATGGAAGAAGTATGAACACATTGGCAGGAGACAAAGTGCTGTACCCTGGAGTTATTGGTACGCGAATACACTCCATTACTTCCTGTATGTCTGCACACCAGACAATTCATTTAAATGTAATAAGCACCCTTAAGTTTGTCCAATCAAGAACTCCCATAATCCTCAGATAAACAGCAGCCAAATCATTTACACTGGGACACAATCCATACAACTTGCGGGGGACTTTGTATGGTTAAGTCATTTCGATCAATTTTTTCAAGTTCCCATACCCAGACGATGTAGGTTTGAAACATAATTATGAACAAATAAAAACCATCAATCTAGAGAAAACAGACCTAAGGTTATCTTGTGGATCAGAAATGAAAGTTCTTTGAACATAGTTCAGCAATCCATAAACAAATCCCAGCGTTTTGGGCCAACTGCTTTCCAGCCAAAATGTATACCTGAAGGGAATATCTAATTTGACAGAATTCTGTTTCTTTTTGAAGAATCCCAGACAGCACTGTAATAACCTATTGTGACTGTAGCTCAACAATAATTAATAATATTTTTTTTTATACTAGTGCCTGAACCTGAGAGCTCTTCCCTGCAAACATTCAGGGCAGTGTTTTTCAATCTTTTTTTTCTTCAGGGGAACCCTTTGGTGTCATCAGATTTCTGGTGGAACCTGTACTGTACACTGTACCAATACAGTTTATGTCCCTTCAAGGCGAGCTCCCAATTTTTTTTTATTGAAAATTAATGCATACGACGCTGTATGATCTAACAATGGAAAAAGAAATAGTATGGAGTCAAACAAGTGCAACAACTAATAACTGCATAGTGCAGGCGAGGCGTCATACGGACCAGGTCGGTTTTGCCCTAATTTTTTTTATCAAAACTTTTTTTTCTTATTAAGTCATGGAACCCCTGGCTTGCCCTTGTGAAACCCTAGTTGAAAAACACTGATTCAGGGATTCCACCATGGTTTTATGGGGGAACATATACACAGACAATGTTCTCATACCTTACAGACTAGTCCATCCCTACAAGCTTCTCCCCAACTCAGTAATCAATGTGGCTTGTAATCAAGACTTACTGTGAGTGAATACTGGTCCCACACCCCCATCTGTAGCTTATATACAACTAAAATAGGTATCAAAGATTGTTTGCTGGGGTGTTAAAATCACCAAAATCCCAATCAATGTATAACTTTAAATCTAGAGCCTCTACTGTCCAGACTCTCTCTAGCCTTGGGCATCAATTATGTATTAATTTGAATCCTTTTCAATTTACGACCATTTTCTGTTCATCTTCTCTTCATCACCTACTTCCTCTTCATCAGATCTGTGTGGAACCTTTAATCAGGAATATGAATGAAAAGCTTGAGAATTCTGAATAACCAGATTCCTGCAGGTGAGCAACCTCACAGAGGCACCGCCTACCCTACCGCTAGTGGCATGAGAAGAGGAAGTAGAGTGAGAAGTGTCTTCTGTAAGAAAGTAGCTGTAAAAAAAACAAAACACTGAAAACAAGTAAATAGTTCATGCTACAAAATGAATTCATTTTACAGGGGAGGTTAGATGGACAAATAACTGTTGCAGACTGGACTGTTCATTTAAAATCATCCAGTATTTGCCATTCACATTGTATTGGTTTGAATCCTCTCTGAAATATCTCATGACTTCCCTACTTCAAATACTTAGGACCTTATTGACTAAAGGCTGAATATTCACATATAGCTCTAAATTTGTATTTGATTTGCACTTCCCCATGTTTACATATTGAAAAAATGCTGCGATATTGCAAATACATATCTAATTTTCACAACTAATATAGTCACGATCTTACGGAGCACTTGGAATCACTTTTCTTGCACATACACAGGTACTTCTACTATTGACCGAGTAACGGAGTCTACCACAGTTGCAAATTCTACAAGGCATACCTGCTTTGAACTTACCCGTTTGAATTCGCCACATCAGAGTGGCAAATTCGGAGGGGGTCGATGGCAGAGCTCTGGTGTGACATAAGGCGACTATTTCATTCAAAAGTAACAATGGCGACTGCAACTAAATTAGTCTACTACTTATCATGAACAAGGTGGCATACAAACAGATGAATTATTCACAGTTTAGTAGGATATGGTGACGATGATGTCATTGCACTTCACTGGATGAATTCACATCACTCCATATGACTTTGTATCCTACTTCTATTTGACTAACTGTCACACTATGCATGTGACTGCGTCCACAGCAGTCCCCGTTTGACAATCTATCCGCAGCTTCATCAATAAGAAGTGAATTTGCGACCAATTTGGTGATGTGACTCGAATTGTAGTGAGGTGAATTCAGACTTTATTCAATAAGGCCCTTAGGGGGTTATTCACTAAGGCCTGAATTATTGCCTATAGGTGTGAATTCACCAGATAAAGACAGTCACAATAAGCTGCTACTGTCGCAGTCGCGACTTTATTATGGGAAAATTGTCACAATTTTAACATGAAAAAAATCGTTGCTGATTTGCTATGGGAATCCACTGTTTGAGAATTCGACAGTCTTATTCGTACCTTAGTGAATAACCCCCTCAGACTGTGCTTACATCTGGGCCCATAAGGGAACTAAAACATGCCACTCACAAGGACGTACTTAAATCAGTACCAAATTGCTGATAAAGTTTGTATACAGTAACACAATTACAGATATACTCATCTGAAGGACACAGTTGTATTCCAATTTGGCACCACCAATCTTCCACTCCACACTGGTAACATTGCCAAGTACATTAGAAATAAACACGCTCTAATTTATCCTTGTTACGAGGCATGTTAACAATGCCTTTTATTATACTCTATACCAATTGGCAATACGTTGGCCAGTTTTCTCACAGGAAGAGTAGGACAAAGTCATATCAGAAATTATACCTTTGTGTATGCATGTATCTTCAAGCATATGGTTTTTTTTTTAATCTTAAAAATAATCCCTGTGTCCAATGACTAACTACATTTTTCTGATAATATCCCTTAAAGAAACAAAAAATTGTACGTGTTTCAATCCCAGCATCTTAGAGAAGCAGTCCTGCTAAAAACGGTTTCATACTTACACAGGGAAGGCAGGGAGTAGCAGCGGGTAGAGCAGCTAGCTAGTTCCAATATAGCAAAGGTAGGAGCCTTCCTATGCAAGAAAAGCTGTTCAGAAGTCAGGTTATTAATCAAAAATAAGGAAAAAAAAAATGCTATGATAGAGCAATTACATAGCAGCGTTTACACAGTGGCCCCCCAAACCATTCACATGCGAGTACACTGCAAAATAATTTCACAAAAATTCAGCAAAACAATCTTTAATGAAACAATCCTGCAGGTGTTTTTACATCAGCAAAAAATGAAAAAGAAAGTAAAAATTCTCAAAGCAACAACTTAATCTCACACACGCACACACTCCCCCAGAAGCACCGACAGAGCAAACTCACCTGTTTACAGTATTGAAATACTGGACGTTTATATCATGATTGTAGAGCAGCAGATCTGTAACCCCTTTAGCCCTGAGATGAATTTGTGCAGGGTCCACATGCTGAAGGAGCAGGGTTTGCAGCCAATTGTTACAAACCATGCTCTCCATCTTTTGGAAAAGAGTTAGGTCTTTTGGAATAAACAGTCAAAAAGCTGCCATTGACATGCGTTTTTGTCACAGGATAAGCAGGGGTTACAGGTTGCAACTAAAAACTAAAGCATCTGTTGCGCAATATGAGAAGGGGGATCTCAGAGGAGAAGGGGTTAACCATAAAATGTGAAGCTCTTTTATAATGTGATTTAAGTCATGCAGTCTACATCTACCCACAATTAGCACTCACTCTCAGCTCTCTGCACTCTCACTCTTTAAATATTATTTATTTTGCATTATTTAAACGCTTAAATATTACATACATTATGGGTATAGAGCTTTACAGATTGGATGAGAGAGCGACAGCAGACTTTCCCTGGCATAAATTAATTTCACATTAATCATAACAAGAAAAAAACAATCTAGTAAAAGTCATGTAAACATGCCTAAGTGTAAGGCAGTGTGTGGCAGAAACAGCAGAGGATTCTGGGAGTTACTTTTTGGCCTGCAGTGTTTTCGTTCCATATGGCAGTGTGAATCTAATAAACATGGGGCTGAACTACATACAGTAGAAATCAAATGCACATTACACCAACAGCAACTGGAGAATGTGCTAGGTTTTTAATTCGCTTATACTGGGCTTCCACACCATTATCTTGCCTCTAAATAAGAAGTTCCAATCCTCAACACCTAACAAAAGACACTTCTGGATATCCTTAAATAAATTTAAGAAAGCCCACTGTCCATTCATCTCAGCAATTAACCTAGAAAGCCCAGGCTATATGGATTCTGGGATTTACAGTTTTACCAGCTGGAAGGCTACGTGGATAAATAATTCCTTATTCAGTTTCTGGTGGAGCAGATTAGAAGTGGCCAATGACAATCTAGGTGCGTACTAAATTGAATAATTGGCCTGTTGGAAGATATTGAGGACTGTACATTTACCCACACTGCCCTAGAGACAGACTTGTCCTAAAACAGAGCCATAAGATCCAATAACCTTGCAACACAATTAAATGTAACATGCAGATTAGTGCATTAGGCCTAGTAATAAAACCACTGCAGATACAGGTGCCATTAAGAACATATTACAAATAACCCAAGTAAAGGTTTAAAAGCAGATTCTGCACTTAGACAAGCTTGTCTAATAGTATAGAGTGTGATAAGAAATTGTTTTGTCTTCTTCCCTTTTGGTTCAGTACAGAATATTACAGCTTGTCGTTTAGGTAGAATTTCCCACAACAGCTCAATAAAATGGCACCTAGCCAAGGTAAGGAAGACTGGTCACACATTTGTCAAGCTATTGGCAATTTACCACTGTAACATTCCAATGCCATGTGTGCTTACTGACAGGCAAAGACAGGTGCCACTTTAATACCCAAATCTTTGTGGGTGCAGTATAGCCGGACTATAGATTTGATGCTAGGGTTTTTGTAAGGCTTCTATTCGAGGTGGGTCCAGCCCAGATAATTGGGAAATGTGTAAGTCCCGTGATGGCATACCTTTACATTGGCAAACCACCCCTGCAATTCAACAGACTTTTGGCATGCCATTTTATGAGTAACAGAAGCCTGACAATGTTAAGAAAAAGCATACAGCTTTGTGATATGTAGTATGTCCTTGCAAAGAAAAAGAGGGACTCGCAATGTTCTGCAGGTCTCTCTTTAGCAAAAGATGTTCTTTAAGGGTCAGTGCTGTGTTCGATAGCAGCAAGGCATGCTCCAAATATAGGATAGGAGCAAAAATGAAACATTGGAAAAAAAAAAAGTCAGCAGAAGGGGATTTATTTAGGGAGTTACAATCTTGGTTCTACCAATGAAGCTTTACCATAAAAGTCATAAGGTACCGCACACCTCTGCATAGGAGGCTCACTTGGCAGTGGAAAATATAAGGGAAGAGAGGATGCTTTACTTGATGTAGGTAAGGTGGGAGGGAACTAAACGCCCCTTATCCCTGCTGCTCCTCTCTAGTCTTTATAAAGGCAGCCTTAGTCTGTCTCCTCGGGGTTCTGGGATGCCAGCTTCCAAAAGAGAGGCCTTATACTGAGTCAGCACACCCTGAATACTCTTCATGAAACCTTTGGACAAGGGAAAGAGGGGGAAGCCAATGTCAGGGTAACCCCTTTTGTCAGGTAGGAAACTGCGATAGCTCTTTTTGCGTTTCTTTGGTTTTACGCTGGGCTGGCCACCCCCTACGGCCCCTCTCTGCTCCTCTGAGTGGCTATTGCCAACTGCTGCTCCTTTTTCTGTGTGTTCCAAGTCAGAGAATTGCTGGTTCTCTCCAGGTGACATGGTGGAGGCACCACAGCCAGAATCATCAAGGTCCTTTGCATCGAGTGGCGGATCAGGTGTGTGCTCTGGTTCAGTGGGGCTGTATGGAACTATACATGGGTGCTCCTGGCCATCTGAGAGCTCTACGCTCTTTTCAACCAGTGAATTAGTTTCTAACCAGGACTCTATCCGACGTGCCAGGCGCCAACCATTGCTTTCAAAATGCTCACGGATTTCCTGTTGGAAAACCTCCACTGGCCTTCTTAACATCTGAGTCATGGACTGGACCACACGGATAAGTGCCATTTCATTGTAGCAGCGGCTGTTCTCATAGCCCTCTTGTAGGCCACGGTCGCTGTCAAATCCTGCCTCATTATAGTACGGCTCATTTACTAAAATAAGGCCTAAGAACAGGAAGAGAAGGAACATTGGGGATATGAGAAAAAATGCATTTCTAAACTTAACGCTACAAAAATCAAATCAGGAGAGAAGAGTGACCCACCTTGGATTGAGATTAGCACTTGAAGGAGACTGGACTTGCTGGTCCACCTTTCTGTACCCTGCATAGTGAAAATATGAACAATCCCAATGAATAAATCAGGCTTTAAAAAAGCATAAATGTGCATCAGAACATTCCATGGACTGTTATTCTCCAACTATTGTTTTACTGTCAAGGGATGCTGGGAGATGGATGTTAACAGCAGGAAGCACAACTTGCACATTTCTGACAGAAGTGCTATATCTATTAATACATAAGAAAAAGGACATGAGCTTTCTATGAGGAATCATTAAATACCTTTCCTATCCAGGTCCCCAGTAAACTGACGCACACCTTTCCATTGTCATAGAGATTTGGATTTAGCCTCCCACTGCACTGAGAAAGGTAACGGAAAAGTGGGGGAACTGCCGGGTATATATTAGGAAGCTGAATGTCAAACAGAAAGAGACCATCCTCATAGGGGGTGCGTGTTGGGCCTTTAATATATGCAGAGAAAAGATCCTAATGTAGGAAAGAGAAAAAAAGAAGGAAGATTACACAAATTGGTAAAAAAGTAGAGAGAGTTAAGAAAAGTTTCTGTTATTTGCAATTTTTATAAAAGCTTCTGAATAGAAATGCATAGCATTTATTATTGTGGAATGATTAAGGAATTCTACTGTAAGGCAAACCTGGTTTTTAAAGAAGGATTAAAGTCATATAATAAATCACATTTGCTAATTCAGTCTACTTGCCAGCAACACAAATCCACAATCTTTTCCTTTCAAATCACCTGCTTGATGATTTCTGCTTCTTCGGCATGCATTATTTCCTATGCACATGGCAGCCTTTGTTGTAATTCGGCTCCACCCTTAGCCAAGATGACCAGGGCACTGGCCTCAACAGAGCACGTGTAAAATCCATTACTGTGAGTAGGTCTCATTGATATGCACATTTTAATAGATCATGTGACATTCATGTGTGAAGAAGTGTCAGGGTTTATTAACATACTAATGAGGATCCAATATGGAGGTTATAAGATATTAGCACCAGCAGTTCTATAAGATAGCACTACAGCCCAGAGGTCCTGATTTACTGCTTCATAATAATGCAGTTCAGACTGGCAGAAGGAAATTCACATTTATTAGAACCCCAAATGGATTTCTGATTATTACTTCCAATATAAGAATAATATGTATTGCACTTACCATCCTGTCTTCAAAAGTCTTCACCATGATGCCATCAGGAAGGGATGTTGCAAGAAGGGCCATTTCTTTGCGAACTGTGCTGAAAAACTTCTTTGCTTCTGGTGCCTGGAACTCCAGTTTTTTAAAGGCATGACTCTCTATAGGAAATGAAATCAGTGTGGAATGGCTTATTAATAGCTGAGTAAAACAGAGGCAGAACACAATATACAAATATGAGCAACAGCTTCCCAACAAGGAGACGGTAATATGTGCCATGTAGGTTACCAGAGACAGGCAGAGTATAGGCGATACCTTTTATTGGCTAACTGAATAGATGGTAAATGCAAGCTTACCATACTACTTGGCTCTCTTCTTTAGGCATATCTCTGCTTATACACGGTGCTACACTCTACTGCTTCTGAAAGTGTAGGGTTACAATAACACTCAAAAGAAAAAAACAATCTGGTAGGCATTTGCTTAGGGCCTAGCCCCAACCTAGAATCAGATGTTGTAAATTCTAGAAAAATCAATAATTTTATCACATATCCTGGCAAACCACAGGATGGGAAAAATCATATTAAAGTAATTCATTTACAGAACACATTCCTGAATAAAGCAATCACAGCTCGGTAGATCTAATAAAATGATAACAGAGAGGGGGTTGAAGTCAGGATGGATATACGTGGGATTTTCCTTCCTGACACCCATGAAGTTGCACCAGATAACCATGGAAATACTTTCTGGTTTTATTGTTTAAGAAGGTTTCTACAAGTTAATCATAAGGTCACAGCTAATTAAGTAGACCGCTACATAAAGCAGCAATTAATCACCCCTACTCACCAGGTGCAGATTCTAGCACAGAAAACACCTCCCCCTTTGCACTGGTGAATATAACACCTGGTTTGCCTCCACTCTGTTGGCACAATACAGGAGTATCACTTGGCCATTCTGAATGGACAGGTGTCTGAGCCTCAGCTTTTTCTTCCTTTTCCGCCTCCGGTGCAGACTCCATCTTCTCCTCCTCTAATATTGCCACATTGTCGAGTGTTTTCTTTAGGTTCTCCTGTAGCTTCTTTATATCGTCCAGAAACTTCTTTTCTCGTGTGAACTTTTCTGGCTCGGCTGTGGGTGAAGTTGGAGAGCCGGTGAGCAGTTGTTCCACAGTCATGTTTTTAAGGCTCTCAAGTATTTTAATGGCTTCCTTAAGCTCCTTGAAACTTTTTACAATCCCTTCTTTCTCATTTACTTTTACACTGAGCCCATGACCTCCCAGAGCAGCAGCTGCAGAAGATGCAGCACTTTGCTCTCCCTCATCGTTTTCTGTTTGCTGTGCAGGTTCATCATGGACACTTTCGGTCCTGGTCTTTGGTAGTTCCTCTCCTACTGGTCGGAGTACCTCTTCCTCAGTCAGCCCATTGTCCGTTTCCCAGCTATCACTATCATCCTCCCACTCGTCAGAAGATGCACCGCTGGAACTGCTGTCCACTGAATCATAGAAGGATTCCTCCAGCTCGGATTCTACATTGTACAAGTGCTGAGGGGGAATATAATTCAGAAAGTGTTGAAGAAATTCATTAAAGGAGCCAAAATACATTACAAATGTACAGTATGCCAAGAATATTTTGCTATATGTAAACATCTCTAAGCTCTTACATAAATTGTATTAGAAATTCTTACCTGTGGGAGTACAATTGTTCTAGAATTATCAGCCCAAATCACTTCCACCTTGCTGCTAATGTCCACCCGAGCAACTTGTCCCACCGAGGGCTGTAAAACAGGTTTGCATTATTACATTAGAGAAAGACCCTAAACCCTTTAAGTCTATCCCACGCTACTGGTGCATGCTTTTCCCACATTAGTAACAAACTGCTAAATAATGACACTAAAATGCCATATTATAATACCCAATATCAAGTAATGACTGTTAAAGTTAGTGAAATGTGCAGCCAAACCAGGAGGAATATCGCAAGGCAATCTAGACAAGGTTTGTTCGGTCAGTAAATGAACCCACCTGGCTGGTATCAGGAACAGATTCTGGGTCAGAGCTACCAATGCGGATGACAATGTCTGTAGATCTAAATCGGAAATCTGGATGGTCGGCAATGTCATACACACTTACGTCCTCCTCTTCCCCAAACACCTAAATTACAGTAGTGTAAAGCTTACTGAGTGCAAGTCAAGCAGGATGGTTTTTTTCACAACAGCAATAAAACCATAGTCATTAATGTATTGCAGAGAGAGATAAACATAATTATGAGACCATATACTCACTTCAACATCATCCCCTTTAGAATTCAGTTTGATCCACTTCACTACACAAGTACGCCCTGTGTGATCTCCAGACTGTACCACACCATAAACACCAGGATCCTGGGCAGTATGGGCTATTGTGGGAGAGAAAAAAAGAAAAGTCCAAAAAGAATAAAAAGGATAGTAGGCTACATTAACGTACATCAGAATAAACACTGTCACTGCATAACGTATAAATTATTTATAATTCTACTAAAGATCGACCAAAGCAGAGCTGAATAAACTGCCCATCAAACATGGCCAGTTTATTCAGCTCTCCTATTTGTAACACTCCCTACTCTACAAGTGCTGGTCAACGAATTAGAATAATTTGAAATAGTGCAATCATGAA
>WMED01013175.1:0-14525 GCA_019650415.1 Pipa parva | reverse complement strand
TACATACAAGTCCAAAAATGGTCCAACTCTACGCGTTTCGCGTATACCGCTTCCTCAGGAGTTGTTAAATCTACAGTGGTTATTTTAGTGAACTGCTTCAAGTAAGACTTTCACATTGACCCCAAGCATATCTGTAGTCCTTCAGGTTAATTTTACATTGCTATGGCTCTTTAAGTTAAATCATAAAAGGGTTACGAGAGTCTATTGTCTTTTGAATTAGAGGTATAAATAGCTGGAGAAATGTACAATAATTATAAATGCTCAATCCAATAGTTAAAGGATCAGTAATTTCAGAAATACAATATCTAAGTTCCTATTTAATAGGTGATTCGGTGGAACAAATTTTTTTTTTTTTCTAAAATGACCACATTTTTACCCCATATACGGCTGAATTACATCTGGTTATTTCCCCACCATCAAGTACTATTTAAATCATAACCAGCAAGTATGCGGTTATTATTTAAAACCCAATTATTTTGATAGCGCTACTGCAATACAAAAGCTATGGAATAATTAGTCTAACCCACATAAAAATAATCTAGTAAGGGTCCCTAGGACCCCCACACCTCTCTCTGATTCCCCTGATCCCCCCCAGCAGCAGCACCCAGCTCCCACAGTTTTCAGATGCAGTGTTTTTACAGACTGGTGAATCTTTGGCCATATTTGCTTCTGAGAGACTCTGCCTCTCTAACATGCTCATTTTATACATGTGTTGATAATTAACCATCCAGCTGTATTTTATTAGTACCACGTTTGTTAATCCTGCACCAACTTTTTTGAGATGTGTTGTTGCTGCCAAATTTTACATAAGCTTATCCAGTGCCGGCTCTGCCATTAGGCAGAGTAGGCAAATGCTAGAGGTGCCGTGGCTCAACTTTAAATCTCCCAATTGGCAGCCATGGCTGCTTGTCGGGAGATGTGAAGTATAGCTGTGGCTGCCAATTGGGAGATTTAAAGTTGAGCTGCGGCTGGACGGCGGTGTTGGAGGTGAGTGGGGGCCACGGGGAAAGGGGCAAGGGGGGGGTGACACGGGGCAAGGGGGCATTGCAGGGAAAGGGGGTGGCACAGGGCAGTGGGAAGGGCGCAGGGCAGGGGGGGCGTGGTGCGAGATGGGGGGTGTTGTGTGGGGGGTTTCCTAGGGCGCCGATAGGGCCAGAGCCGCCTCTGAGCTTATCACTCAAAATGTCCAGTAGACAAACAACTGCACAACAAGCACTTGCACATTGACAAATTGAATACAGATTTAAATGAGTGCAGTTATCAAGACTTGCATTACCATGTATCCATTAGGCATCAGTATTTTTAGAAAATAGAGGTTTTGGTTCAAAGTTTGTTTAGTGAAATATTTGTTTCAATCATCTTAATTTCTGAATGCTTTAATTTGACAAAATGATATTAATATTCCTCTAGATTGTTAAAATCAGAGCAAACTTGGCGATCTCTGGATTTATAATTACACTTCAACTTACTTTTTTGACAAAACTGATCATATGCGCCAATGAAATCACATTTGCACTGAGGACTTTTCCATAACGACTGATATGCTCGACACTTCATATAAAATTAAAGTCCATTTGAAAAGGATGTTTTGTGCCAACTGAAAATGAATATTCATAGCTATTCCCTGAATTCTCTTATTTCTGAGTTCAAAGATCTAGCCCGCTGTAATTTTAGCAATAGTATCAGACGTTTTAATGTACAAAAATACAATACTAAAAATGGAAATTCATTTGTTTGCTATTTTTTGGCAAAATATATACATACATTCTTAAAGTTTACTAGTAATTAGGCCTTCCATTACTAAGAGTTAGTATTTGTTTAATGGCAATTCCAGTTTTTGTTCTTTTATTTATTTATAGTTGTTTTTCATGATTGATTTTCTTTTCTTTACTGTAATCCACTGTTCCAGTCTGCTAAATGACTGTTGGTCTTTAACCCTCTCTTTCCCCCTTCACTATTGCATGTATACCCCTAATAAAAATCCACAACCCAATTTAGGAACCAAAATGGTGGTAGCTCCCCAATAGCAGTAATTCATAAAAATATTCCTTGGAGAAACATTATCAGAATTATTCAACAACAGCGGCTATCATTTACAGTGTAACTAATATCAACCAGTACGAATTAGTCTTTTAGGATTCTGGTTTCCTTTTACCAATCAATGCTAACAGTTGATTGGTTGCTATGGATTACCCAACATTTCCCCGTTGATTGCCTAGCATATTCACCTAGGTCAATTTTTTTTTTTTGCAGTTTTCCTGCTTGTTAAAAGTTTTTTTCAGAAACATTTACTTGTTCATATTTAATTGGTCTTCTGGTTGCTATGGTATATTAACCTAGCAACTTGTCACTCAATTAGGTACAGGCTATAAGAACAATAGTATAGGGATTGAACAGAAAGATAATGATGAAAAATAATTCTAAATTAAAAAAAAATTGAGCCATGGATTAATTGATAATTGCCAAAAAAAATTCTAATGATCAGCTTACAAGTGAATAATTTTACTGCATAAGAAAAACTGCCATGGTAATCCAAATAACTATTTTTATTTTTTGGTGAGATTGGTCCTTCAACAACAACAGCCTCCTATCAAATATACTTTACAGCCACACGTTGCACAAGTATGACATCTCTACTGTATAACGTATAAAGAGAAAGGATCCATTTTATAGTCTTGAATATGAAAGAGTGCTATTAAAATGGAACCCAGGGGGTAAACACTATTCATTGCATTACTTACTTGTCAAGGACTATTTGCAAGATATTGCATTGTTTGTAACCGTGAAGAGATAAAGGAGCTAAGAATATTCACTGGGTTATGGTTATTTTGGACAGCTGACACACAGTGAAATTTGGAGCCATTACACGCATCAACAGCAAAGTATATTACTGGTTCCATTACCATGGCAACATTACCATTTTGTTCAAAAGCAAGCCATGAAATAACATTTTACATACAAAGAGGAAACTGGATCATATCATAGCAGAGCACATTCTAATGACAGTTTGTGAAGTAAATAAACGTGGAAATGTATATACAGTATATATATATATATATATATTATGTATATTTTCTGCTTGATAGACGTGATTGTACATTGCAGCACTCAGGAAGAATATTGCATTGACAGCTGTGCAGATAATATATATAATGTATATATATATATATATATATATGTAACATACCAGTGCGTATAACTAACACAGGGGTAATAATGACAATAGGGTTCAGTTAATGATACTGTAACATTGTTTAATTCAGACTAGATACTCCCATTACAAAGTAATTCAACTGGTCAGCCATAGAGCTATTTAATTGCCATACTTGAACATTTATTCCACACAATAACCATTAATATGGGGCAGATATAAAATACTGTAATTGAACGGAGTTCAGCTGCAGAAAAAAAAATTTTTGCAATTTTTTTTTTTTCATTATACCAACATTCTGCTACTGTTTAGATTAATTTTGTGGAAATTGGGGGGAAGGACATGTTAAATAGGATTTGTATTATATTATTACCAAGCAACTGTAAGCAGTTGTGGAGTGTACTAGTGGTTATTATTTAGTGATTGTAGATGCCTGCTCCATCTTAAATAATATCACTTTCATCTGAGGAACTTATTGTGCAAGGGGGTTATAAATTGGTAAGAGCAGTACAAGGAACTTGAAGAATCTGGAATAATGCTGGGAAATGGGCACAGACTAAAGATTTCCAGGAAAGGATGAGACCACAAGAAGCCTAAAAAGAGACAAGGATTGTTGAAGAGTTTCACAAGGGAGGTGATAGAAGCTGCAGATTGAAGACTTGAAAAAACAGAAAATGTCTGAGTATTTGACAAAATGGCTTCCAGTGGAAATCAGATAGAGGCTGGCTGTTATGTGCAAAGGACAAGCTTGAGCTAATATTAAATTCATTTTACACATTGACTGGGGCAATTAGAATTGAATACTTAAGTGAAAATATTGTTTTTGTACTGAGAAGCTTATTCAGATCAGATAACCTGGGCATGTTCCCTAACCTCTACACGACTCTATTACTGTAGATCTTAAGTAGACTAACATAGAAAATAAGAGTACAACAATGTCCTGTAATTGGAGCACAGAGTGATGTTTTAGCACTGAAGAGATTATAGCCTTGATGGGGGAAGGTAGACCTAGAGAGGTAGAAGTAAAAATTGCTGCAATAGAAAACATGGACAATGACATTGTCAGATATAGTTGTAGCAGGAAGGCTTCCACAGAGCTAGTGATTAAAAGAGAGGTTTTCAAGTAGGATTTGAAGATTAAGATAGATCTTTCTATGTAGATTTCTAGTGGCAAGGAAAGGAAGAGAAAGGCTTAGAGAGCAGTGGGGGGTTTAGTAGGAAACATCTTTCAGAAGAACAAAGTAGTCATCCAGGAACATATGGATTGTAGTGAAAGATAACTAGTTTTGTAGTTAATAAAAAAACACTTGAGGTATAAAGCAGTGGGAGAAAAAAACAGATTTCAAGAGAGAGTATGAGCAGATACAGAGAGGAGGCTCAATGCAAATTTTGCATGAACTGAAGAAAAAGAAAGATATGGAAAGATATAGAAAATAAAAATATAGAAAAAATGCAGAACATATCCCAACTAATATGAGATTACACCAGTCTGGTTTAGATTATTGTAAGAGTGATCAGCCCATGAGGGATGTAAACATTTCTTGAGGCTTTTACCAGGAGTTTACATATTCAACCCTGGAAAAAATGAGGACAACTATGGAACTACTGCTTCACTCGGAAGAGGCATATCTTGTTCCACCCATCAATAGAGTCTTCATTCTAGGAAGATATTTGAGAACATTTACCCAGAGGATTAAAGTAGAACAAATAAAGCTACACTATTGACTGTAAGGATGTCCTAACAGAGATTCAGCTAGGAGTAATTTTCCATAGAGCTCTTTGATGCCTGAAATTAAGCTCTAATTGAAAATACTGCTTGTGTGTTGCTCATCCAGCAAATCATTGTTTTTTTTATAATGTGATACAATGTGTACAGAGATAGTGAGCACTTTCTTAAAGTAGCAATAGACATTAAGGGGGGGAATTTACTATTCAGCGAAGTGAGCTCAGAATCCTTTGGCTCACATTGCAAATGGCATTATGCGCTTGCTGATGTCCTGCACGCGGACATCAGTGAGCGCATTAAAGGGGTATCAGTCTCGACGAGGCAGCTCTTTTGCTCTCACCGAGACTGGAATCCCTTTAATGCGCTCGCTGATGTCCACGTGCAGGACATCAGCAAGCACATAATACCTTTTGCGAAGTGAGCCGAAGGATTCGGAGCTCACTTCACTGAATGGTGAATTCCCCCCTAAACAGAGAAGGGTCTATTCACAAATGCAGGTGCAAACTTGCATTAGAGTTGTAGATTTAATTAGCTTTGATCAGTTTACACCTCATGGAGTGATTTAACAAATCACTGAGTTGATTGCTATAGGTTACAGCACCAATGCAAATTTGCAACTATGTTTGTAAGTAGATCCCTATAGTGAAATTTCAAGATACAATGGTATCACACTGTTATTGATGCTCATGTAATTGATGCATTCACCACGATACATATATATTTTCACTGTTTCTATTAACGTTATTGATTTTTCCAACAATACCTTTAATTAGAATACCCATGACTGAAAACAATAACAGTAAAGAAACCTCTGAAAACCTGTCCGTATCACAGCAATAAATAACCTTCCATTTATTTCCTTATGATGCACCCAGTACCTTCTACCTGTAATCAAGGAGCCTATACCCTTAAGTGGTATAGATATCTCGTGGAAATAGCATTAAGAATTGTGGATATTGTAGAGCAGGGTTTTATACATCAACCCTGTAACATCTGTATGTTGTCTTGGGGTGACTTTTGACTCTGTTCTTTCCTTCTATAAACACATCTCTACCACTGCTAAAACCTGTTGATTTTTCCTTTGCAACATTGCCAAGATCCACCACTTTCTCTCTCGCTCCACTGATAACACCCTTATGCATGCTTTCATCATATCCCGCTTGGACTACTGCAATGTTCTTCTATCTCAGTGGTTCTCAACCTGTGGGTCACGACCCAGGTGGGGGTCGTGAGGCCATCCCACTGGGGTCGAGAACCGCTCCGGCACCCGGAAGCGCCCCCAGGAACCCTTCTTATAAGGGTTCCTGCAGGTGACATCGGCCAAAAACGTCACCACGTGACGCGCGATGTGATGACGTTTTAGCTGAACGTCACCACGTGACACGCGTACGTGATGATGTTCGCTGCCCCCACATCTGGAATTCTATACACCTTTATCTTTGCCAGGAACATTCCCTCTGCACTTAAAAGTCTTTCCTTATGGAGCACTAGCACTGATATTTATGTATATATTTTATGTTATCCTTAATTAGTTATTTATGCTTAGTATATGTATTTATTGACCAGTGTTTCGGCACATTGTTACAGTTCTTATTCTCCTCTATCTGTGTATGTAAGTCTTCCTCTTATTTAGATTGTAAGCTCTATGGTGCAAGGGACCTCCAACCTCTTGTGTCAACCATAACTTGGCACTTAAAGTGTTGTATCCTTGTGATATTATTCTTGTATTGTATAATGCACTTTCCCATGTCTGCACTATATTTGTATTGCTGAATTGTACCGCGCTGCGTAAACTTGTGTCGCTTTATAAATAAAATGATACATACATTATTGTGACAGATTAAAGTTGATGTATGTTCCATTCTGTAAAAAAATCTTTTTTGAGAAAAAATCAGAATGTGTTTTGAATACAGGTTAATCCATTTTTAAACATGTTAGTAAAACTGTAAGTGTCCTAAAATGTAACTATATCCAGACACATATTTATAAACTGCATACATACCAGTCAAATAAATAATCAGCATTTGGGTATGCAAAACAATTTACATCATAATAAAAACTGAAGGGTTTTATTTGTTGTTGTTGTTGAAATAGCAGTGTGTATATTACCAGTACAGCGTGTGTGAGCAAAATGCCACAAAAAATATTAATCTGTGGCTTTTGTGTAGTAGTTTGCAAAAAAATAAAAACCAACACGTTTGCCCAGGTGTGGTGAAAAGGAGCTTCTGTCTTTAAACTAATAGCAATGTAACATGCACTGTAATTTCCTGAGTAAGGTTCAACAAAATTAAATCTCATCAGATTCCCTGCAGTGAACCCATCAGCAAGCATTTATTTGCTGTCTATGCTACACACCTGCTTATACATGATAATAATACACAAGTGAGTTAAACTACCATGCCAAGGCAAATTAGCTGTGTTTCCATTCAGGCAGAGTTTCTAACATCCGCGATAACTAGTAGATGCATTGTGGAGAGATATTTCCTCTGAACAGTTCTACAAAAGTATTATTAGTGCAGTATCTCTATTGTGTAAAAGGTCATTGTTCTGAACAATAATTATTACCCGCGCTGGGAAAAACATCTGGGGAGATTCACCTCTACTTTCCTCTATGGATAATGCAGTCACGAGGGTCAGCTCCTTTTGAATATCCAAGACTGGTCAAACATTAAATAACTAATTATTTTAATGGAAAGGTCTGGGTTCTGCCAAGAGTCAACATTAACCCATCTGGAAACTTGAGGATTTGCAGTCATTTGAGGTATTCATAACTATTAGTCTAAATGGCAATGCAACTAAAAAAAAAAGATTAAGGACATATACTGTACCTACTTCTCTCTGCTCCTAAGTATATACACATTTGATTTTGAGAAATATATTCAACAGCATAATATTTCCACTAATTAGTATTGCCCAAAGCATGTTCTTATCTAAACTGAAAGCAGTAGATGAACACAGCTCCTGCAGGATTAAGAAGAGTAATGATGATATTAACTTTTCTTTTTTTTTTTACTGCTCTAAACATACAACTTCCAGCATCACAACTGTTACCATGGTGACAATGAAGGACATGTAAGAAACTGGTGTGAAAGTTTCATTAAATAACCCCAAAGCAGGTCTAGACTAATGTAAAATATTGCATGAAAATTAAAAAGCCAGTTCCACTGCATTTAGTTAATTAAGACTATTTACCTGTAAAATAGAAGTTTTTTTGTTTTTTTGTTCATCATACCTGCTGCCACAATAAATTATTTTTTTGACCATTTATCAAGATTCTCTGTAACGTTGACCAGGGCCCTGGCCCTGAATGCCCGTAAAGCTATTGTCTCATGGTAAAATGCCTGGTGAGAGAAGTGGAAGTGGTCTGTATACAAATATATAAGCAATAATAAACATTGCAATAATAATAATAACAGCCAGTTTACCCTTCCAAAATCCAGTACTAGCCACCAGCAGTCCATCTTTTTAGCTCAGTGGGTATGTGTCTTAACCTGGTTGCCCTAGCCAAAACTACTGTCACAATCTCCTTTGTAGGGACCAAGACCTTAGAGGAGTTACCTTTTACACCAAATGAATTGTTACCCTTTAGTAGACCTAATTTATTACTCCTTTTGCAAAGCCTAATTTAGCCTTCCATACTGTAAGAACGACAAGATCCCACAAGTGAAAATCCCAGCCCTGATCTAAATAATATGTATCCCAACCCTCCAACTTGCAAAATGAACATTTTCAAATGATGTTAAGAACCACTCAACCAATTGTCCTTCATCAATTTTAGAAAACTAGGGAGGGTAGGAGGGGAATTTACTCTGGCCATCCTCCACTACAAAATGTTGGATAGCTATGCCTACTCTTTTCCTAAAAACACTATCCTCTTCCTTAACCACTCCTCCTTGCTTCCCCCCCTCTAATGAAAACCAATCTTTTCCCGCTATTCTTTGGCCAAGCTTCATCATGCTGCCCCTCTCCTGAATGGATGTCAGAGGGCATTTACAACAAGTTAGTTAACACTACATCTAACTTTGTTTTCTCCTTTAAACAAAATGCTATCCATTTGGATGTTGGTCTTACTAATATGCACTGGTATCATTTAGCTGACCAACTGATTTATCCATACTGATGCCTCTCCTTGAAATGAAACCACTGACAATTTGTACTATTACCTCAAATACACATAAGCTGAACTGGATGGACTTTTGTCTTTTTTAAGCCTTAAAAACGATGTTACTATGTTACACACATTAAACAAAGCCACACATAAAAATAAACAAATAACTACTTTTACTATTATGTCACACTCAGGAATGAAATCCCAAATCAGCTTCAGTTACAAAAGCAAAACACATTCTAGACGTAATTGAAGGCATCAGGTGCACATGTACAGAAGTGAAATGCCCATTCCAGCTTTGAAGAGCTCTCTGTGCAGTGTCCTTATTCTCCCTCATTTTTCATTCAATGTAACCAATAACAATAAAATTATGACAAAACTTATGACAATAACATCTTATGTGACTTATTCCCTGTTTATTTTTCATTATATTGTGTTGTGATTTGTATGCTATTGCTTAAAATCAATAAAATCTTAATTTAAAATATAAATTACATTTCCTGGAACTGCTGAAGGGGAACCAGATAAAATGATTACATATTATGGGGGTTTAGTCAAATGGAAGTAGCTTGTATAGCAGTATTAACTCACATCAGCACCAACACATCCCTTACTATTTGGACAAACAGAGGCACTTTATCCAAATAAGCAACAATAATGTTGAAAGCAGTGGGTCAAGCAAAACACAGACAAACAAACCAGTTTGCTAAAGCACACAGTTTATGTAACATTTATTTATTTCATCGCTTAAATGTCAACATAGAACTAATATAACTTAACAACAGCACTTACTTTACAAGGCAGGCTGTTATACTCATAACTCCATTTAAATTAAAACTGAAACAACCAAATTAAAAAGTAAATTGTATAAAAAGGATAATACATCTGGTCTGGGAAGTGCTTTATTGTTACAGACACACAAATAAACAAATAAATGTTGTTCATGTCACTGGCGTGGGAAGAGATTTATGGACAGCCATTTTTGATCCAAAAGTTTTCTCTGCTAACTCAAGGTACTCTGGCCCCAGGGCAAAATTTATAAAACTCGGAAAGATCACTCTTGGGGGGTAATTCAGCATACTCGGAACTTATCATCCGATGCTTCGCCTCTGTTCGCAGACACTGTTATGCGCTCCCTGATGTGCTTCGCGCAGACATCAGTGAATACTTTAAAGGAATTCCAGTCTCGGCAAGGCTCGAGAGGCTCAACTCGAGTCTCCTCGCAAGACTGGAATCCCTTTAAAGCATTTGCTGATGTCCACACACAGCACATCAGCGAGCGCATAACAGTGTCTGCGAACAGAGGCGAAGCATCGGAGGGTAAGTTTGGAGTATGCTGAATTACTCCCCCTTGGCCTTTCCTAGTTTACCGAGCAAGATCTTGCATTCTTCTCATGAGATTTTTTTCAATTTTTTGAGATCATGAATTTTCAATAAAATGATAGCCAAAGTACTTTTAAAGTATGGCTATTTTTCCATCGAAAAATTAGAAAAATTGAGATTAAAAAAATCTAAAATATCTTGCAAAAACAATGCGAGATCTCACTCGGTAAACTTGGAAAGACCATGGGGGGAATTCACGATAGTGCAAAGTGAGGTGCGGAGTCTTCGCCTCACTTCGCACTGACTGATCTGCGTTCGCTGATGTCCTGCACGCGGACATCAGCGAGTGCAATAAAGGAATTCCAGTCTCGGCGAGACCAAAAGAGTTGCCTCGCTGAGACTGGAATCCTTTTAAAGTGCTGGCTGATGTCCACGTGCAGGACATCAGCGAGCGCATATCAGTTAGTGTGAAGTGAGGCAAAGACTCCGCACCTCACTTCGCACTATCGTGAATTCCCCCCCAAGAGTGGTCTTTCCAAGCTTAAAAATTGAAGTTGTAGTTTGAATAGGTCTAAAGCATATGTAATATTACCTTGCAACATTAAGGGATAATTTGGCAATAAAAACATAATAAAAAGCTCTTGTAAATCTCAGCTTATAAAAGTCTTTTGCACTTCAGGCAATGGTCCAGAGGTACTTACCGTTTTAAATGGATATGATGACAACCTTGGCTAATATAGCCAGATCACACATTACAAACAATACATAATAAAAGCAATAATAATACAGAATAATCAATAATAAAATAATACTAGACCAGTTTGTCCAGATTGCCCCTTTCCCTGGGAACACTAATCCAAAGCTTCTATGGTTTCATTTATTGTTATACATCTCTGTAGGGTTTAATTAACTGTCTGGTTAAAGGGAATTTTATACTTACACAGCAACATTAACATTAGAAAAGAAACACTTACGAATCTACCTGATGCTTGTCTGAATAGATTTAGGGGGGAATTCACCTTGTGTGAAGTGAGCTCCGGAATCTTCGGCTCACTTCGCACAGACTGTGATGCGCTCGCTGATGTCCTGCACATGGACATCAGCGAATGCTTTAAAGGGATTCCAGTCTCGGTGAGGCGACTCGAGTGGTCTCGCCGAGATTGGAATCCCTTTAAAAGTTTTCTCTGATGTCTGTGTGCATTACATCAGCAAGCACATAACAGTCTGTGCGAAGTGAGCTGAAGGTTCCGAAGCTCGCTTCGCACAATGGTGAATTCCCCCTTAAATTCAAACTTGGACACTGCATATTTTATACGTCTCTTGCCTTAAGGAGGGCATGTTGTCATGTATGTGACTGGCAACAAGAATGAAGTCAACACCTACAGGTAATCATGTAAAAGATATTTAGAATAGTGAAAAGTTGAGGTGTCAAGATTCTGGACCAAACATTTCAGTTGTTATAGAAATTATAGCTAAAACACTTTGCAGTTTCTCTATTGCTAGCTTACAGGTAGGGGAGCTTAATAGAGGTGAGGGACATCCAGTTATCCTTCTGGGTGCTACAACTGACTTACTACTGGTGATATTGCCACCAAAGCCGATTCACCGAGACTTCTTCCACATACTGAATCCACAATGCTAATGTCCATTTGTTGCTAACTACTTGCTGGCGCATTGTGGATTTCCAGGACACTTCTTCTTAGAGCACATTTGCTTCATCCAACCCTAAGATAAAAATGTAAAAATGAATCCTAACAAATTCAAGCTGACTCACTTTGGGAAATAGAGAATTTGCAGATAAACGAATTTACCACAATGTCTCTGTAAAATCATGCTTAAAGATAGCATTTTTGTACTGTAAAGAACTATGGAAGAATATGTTGCAATTAACACAATTTAAAAATACTGTAGATGACAAAGTGTTTATTGTTATCAAGCTGGCAAGATGCACTATGATAAATGATGCTCCTCAAAATGTAATTCCATCTTCATTAATGTTATTGTCAGAGGGCATAGCAAGACTTTCTTGGCCTTTCTATCAGCCAAGAGGTAAATAAAGTAACTAATATTAGCTACATGCATTATCTTTTCTTCTGTTATAGAGTGTGAATTGGAGAAACTGTCAAAAACACATCATTTCTGGTAATCACACTATTCCCTTTCCATATTTCCATTCCTTTATTGTCTTTTCTTCGGTGGAATAATTCATTATTTATAGACGGAAGAAATGTTTGAATAAGTTTTGAGCTTGAAGACTGAAAGCAGGGTTTGGAAAATGACAGGCATGCAAATCTAATAGAAGCCATTTTTTCCAGGATATAAATTATGAGTTTATTTTTTCCTCTAATATCATTTTTTTTTTGTGCTCTGTTGCTTTTCTGGAAACTGCATTGATGTTGCTGAACTAGATGATAAAAAAAAAAAACTTTTCTTTTGGAAAGTTGCAGCTATCGTATAAATAATTAAAATTACCATCAAACGACCTAATTAAAGTGATACTGTCATTTTGTCTTATTAAACTGCAACCTGCAGAGGTTTATTTCAAGGGCTCCATTTCCTTTAAGTCTTCTGCACTTCTGTGCTCTTGTTTATCCTCTGTACATCAGCACTGGGATGGAAAAGATTCTCCTGAATAATTAAGTAGAACTTGACAGTCCTGTCCAAATTATCACCATGTGCCCTAAATAAACCCCATGTCTGATTCTTATCATTAAGGGTATGCATTCTTTATTAATTTTCCTCAGTTTATGTGCCTTTCTAATGTAATGTAGTGGGGTTATTTATAATGATTATAAAATTCTTGATAAATACATTATTAACTGATATCAGTCTATATGCATTTGTACACAATGCTCTATAATTGCACACAGAAGGTCATTTGCAAGGTCCAAGGCAATGCAAGGTGGGGCATTACATCTTGAACAAGTGTGCTGGATTCCGTGGGACAGTCTTGCTTATCAAATATCGTCCTGTGGTTCCCCAGTCCTCCCTTCAGCCCTAGGGAGTAGGAAGTGCACCGGTGAAGTCACTGCCAAGGGGAAGGCACTGTGCTGCTATCCACTTACTAGAGTAATATACCTCTATAGCTCCTGCATTCTCCTGGGATACCATGCCTTGAATTGGCACTGTTGGATTTTGTTTGGAGTATTATGAAACTGAACCAAACATATACTCATATTACACAGGCAGTCTATGTATTGCTCTGTGCTCACCTCCAGTACATCTAAATGATGCACCTTGTCTACAGCTGGATGTAAAAGTGCATTTTCCTAAAATATTTGGAAATAGATAGATAGACAGACAGACAGACAGACAGACAGACAGATAGATAGATAGATAGATAGATAGATAGATAGATAGATAGATAGATACATATTGTAAGCACTTAGATTGTAAGCTCTATGGGGCAGGGACCTCCAACCTCTTGTGTCATCTGGAACCTAGCACTTAAAGTGATGAATCCTTGTGATATTTTACTCATATTGTTTAATGCACTTTTCCAATGTCTGTATTGTACTTGTATTGCTAAATTGTACAGCGCTGTGTAAATTTGTGGCACTTTATAAATAAAATTATACATATATACAGATAAAAGCAAAAGAGTTGGCACACACTTCTGGGTCTAGGAATTAATTAAAACAAACAAAAATTTATTAATTCATGATTAAAAACATATATAAATGTAAAAGGTATACAGCTCATGTGCCGGCCCCCCCCCCCCCTTGGGCCTTGATCACAGCCGTTCAGAGGCAAAAAAGAAATGACATATATATACATACATTTCCCAGCAGGATGATTGAGAAAACATTAAAAAAAAGATATGATCTAAAGAATCAAAGTTGAACGTTAATCTCATTGTACCTAAGATTAACACTACAAACAAATAATAATAATTTAGATGCAAAAGTAATCACATAAGACTTAACAAACACTCAGGAAAAGGGATTTAGAAGAATCTTACCCCACTGACCTCCATATTCAAAATTGTTTATGGAATCCATAACCAGACACAATATGAATGTATCATAAAAAAAGAAAATAGCATATTATAGATGACAGCTTTGTCAATGAGTTTATTTCCTATATCAGGTTATCTGATAACAGAAACACTGAAGGGGAGTTCAGATCAGAGGTGGGTAGAGAATTCAACAATTTTGCTCAAGTAAAAGTATTGTTATTTGAACCAAATATTACTCAAGTAAGAGTAGAGAGTATGC
>WMED01013174.1:0-14526 GCA_019650415.1 Pipa parva | reverse complement strand
ATCAATCTAAATATACACACTACATATCCACACTTGGTTAGTGAAGAAGATAGATCCATTAGGTTGTGCTATAGCTCTGGGTGAATGACCACCAACAGCTCACCATGCACGCAGACATTTCAGCTGGGGGCTTATTTATGAAAGTGTGCACAGCTGCATAAAGGTCTGAAATCACATTTATTTGCCAATTTTCAATCTTTACAGATTCAGCAAACTTTGAATTTGGTGAAATTGAAACCAATTCAAACACTTACATTTTCACACTTGAGTGCACTGGTCATTCACCTTATTCATCAACTGCCAAAGTCTGTCACAGTAGTGAATCTTACAAGGCGCACTGTGTCACATTCACCAGTTTTACTTCGCCAGATTAAAGTGGCGAATTAGGAGGATGATGGCAGGGCCGCTACTGTCTAATTATGTCACACTATGCAAGAGATGGCTACTGATACTGTTCACTATTTGAATCCTCTGCTTAGCGAATACATTGAAAATTTGGAACTATTGGATTGTATCAACCCAAAGTGAAGAGAATTCACGGAATGAATAAACTCCTCAGCATCACCCAGGCCATAATGGGGGTGGGATGAATGCAGGACTGAGTCCTGCAATATCAAGGACTATTGGCAGGTATGTGAGGGTCATGGTGATTGGCTGCTTGCATACTGATTCACAAACAGTCAACCCATTGGCAATTATAGCAATCTTGGGCTCTTGCCATAAACAGGTAAGAAGGTTCAAAAGTGAATAGATTTTAGCTAATAATATATTAGGTTTCTTGCCTTGTGGCTAAATACAGAGTTGTTTGCCAACTCTACATTCCTGTGCCTATAAAATGATTCCACAGGCCTTTACTGAAGTTTTATACACTGACAATGATACAAACACAAAATAGAGTACTAATTTTGAAAGAAATTATTCAGAGCTGCGTATCCTACATTATAAATATACACACATACACACAGTCACTTCGGACTACCTTACCCATACACAAAGGAAATTAAAAAATAGACATTTCTCCCCCAAAGCATCCAGAAAGCTATTAGTGAACTTCCCCTTTATCTGTTGAAAAAATAAACCAAAAGTGCTTAAAGTAAATGACTGACTGACAACTAAATAAATGGCCTTGTTTGGTAAGGTTTAGAAAAGCAGATTAGAATTTAGGGGAGTTTGCAAATGGAAACCGGCACTCCCAGCAGTAAAATCAAAGTGTTTCTTTCTTCATTTAAAAGACAAGCGTGCACAATTGAAATATTAAAAGTTAACCATGTATGCTGGCACCCCCTAACGCGTTTTGCGCTGGGCGCTTAGTCATAGCGCGAAACGCGTTAGGGGGTGCCAGCATACATGGTTAACTTTTAATATTTCAATTGTGCACGCTGTCTTTTAAATGAAGAAATAAACACTTTGATTTTACTGCTGGGAGTGCCGGTTTCCATTTGCAAACTGTCCAAGAAGCGGCTACCTCTTCAACCTGAGCACCCCATGCCTCACATGCTGCTTTGACTAAGGTGGACTGACACAGGGATTCTGCAGCACCTACATCCATACAGTTAGAATTTAGGGGGTTATTTACTAAAGTGAGAATTCGACTGTCGAATTTTCAAGCAGCGGGTTCCCTTAGCAAATCCGCAACAATTTTCCCACTGTAAAGTTTTAAAGTTGCGACCACGATGATTTTCCATAGCAAAATTGCAACTGTAACATTCTCATTATAAAGATGCCACTGCGACAGTAGCAGTCTATTGCAACTGTCTTTAGCTGGCGAATTCAGACCTATGGGCAACAATTTGAACTTTGGTGAATAACCCTCTTAGTATTTACTTCAGTTCGGGTAAATGCATTGCGCAGAACTTTTTGGCCATGATTACAATTTAGAAAAGTATCAACACAGGTGCTAATCTCTACATGACAGCAGCAGAGGCTCTAACACACGGGGCCTCATTATCTCAAGGCCGAACAGTTGCGTAGAGCTCTGAATTCACATCTATTCGCCACTTCCCCATGTTTGCCTAATGAGCAAAATGCAATGTAGCGAATATGTGACCAATTCATGTATCTACAATAGTCAAGACCTTATCAAGCTCTTCATGTCATTTTGCGTGCGCATGCACAGGTACTTCTACTTTTGACTAAGCAGAGGAGTGTGTTGAAGGAGTGAAGGCAACTTGGAGAACTGCTCCAAATTCACCTATTTGACTTTTCCACTTCAGACTGGTGAATTTGGGGTTGATGTCAGGGCTCTGCATTCTATTTCTATCTTACTAACTATGCCACACAACGCATCCAACAGCAATCGTCGCTATCTGCTTGTTTGACAAGACTAATCGCTGCTTAATCAAAAATGAGAAGTGAATCCGCTACTATTTTGGTGATGTGACTCAAATTGTAGCAAGGAGAATTCACACTTTAGTCAATGAGGCCCACTGTGTTTTGCCTACAGGTGCACCATGCAACTTTGTTGCAATGCAATCAGCTACATTAAGGGGGTTATTTATTTTATTTTTTGACTAGTTAAAAGAAAAAGAAAAAAACAGCACATTTTAAAATCAATATTGGCGCTTTTCAACTAAGTTTAAAGATAATTTTATCACCCAAAAGTGGTCCCCTGCCTCAGACTGGTGTAAACCATTATTTCCTATGGAGTTGGTCCTGCCACTTATCCACTTATCTGGAAAAGTTTTCCCTTCGAAAAAAAGGATATCAATATCGCTCTTTAATGGAAGGTGAACCTGACGCTGCAAAGTGCACCAACTGATTTGAACCACTGCAATTTTTTTTCAATAAATCATCAGAACCAGAAAGTACAGCAAAATGAATATTTACTACGAAACATGGTCAAAATGGTGAAAGTGATCTTTAAAAATGTCTCCTTACCAATTATGTACCAATATACCAATATATCAGGAAAAATGATGTTAGTCTGGACTGTTGACTTATGTCATTAGCAGTGCCATCTCGAAAAGGGTTAGAAATAAGGCAGGGGCAAATGACTCTTCAAAATGCAATGTGTTTTATTTCCTTTTGAATGTGAGAAAATTGTTGGTTCAAAGTTGTAAAAAGTGATTCAGAAAGAGGAAAAAGCATGTTTCTGTATAAATAAATTAAGTCCAAGCATTTAGAGGGTCATTGACTAAAGTCCAAGAGGGGTTATTCACTAAAGTGAGAAATTGACTGTTGAATTCTCTTAGCAAATTCGCAACCACAACAATTTCCCCACTGTAAATTCGCAACCGTGACAATTTCTAAAAATGCGACTGCAACACTTTCCTATAATAAAGTCACGACTGCGACAATATTCTCATTATAAAGACACAACTGAAACAATAGCAGTCTATTGTGACTGGCAAATTCACACCTATATGCAATAATTCGGACTTTAGTGAATAACCCCATCAAATTGTCTCGCAAAGGTGTGAATTCGCCACTTTCCCATATTTGGGTATTCAGCAAACTCCGCAATGTGACCAATCTGCCAGTTAACGACGGTCACATTCTACACTATGAGCTGTTACTGTCATTTATTATGGGAATATTGTCACAGTCGCGACTTAACTATGGGAATCCACTGTTTAGTGAGTAAGGTTGTAGAGAATTGAGACGTAGCCACCCGATATGATGAGAATTCACTCCGATAGTCGAATTCTGACTTTAGTCAATAAGCCCCTTGGTCCATTCCTTGTGCAGAATACCTTATAAGTGACTTAACACTTACAGGAAAGCAGAATAATGCTCTGTCTAATATGAATACGTATATACATAGTTATGTGTTTGATAGGTGACAAATTTCAGACGCTCTTGAGCAAGCCAGGCATGGAATATCTGGCAACCCTATACCACATACCAACTGTAATCAATCAGAGAAATCTACTTATCGACAAATACTCAGTAGCCATGTAAGGGGAATCTGGTATTTGTAGTTCTCTACTGATCACCAACAAAAAAAAGGCACAAACTCACCAAGTTCAAACTATATAAAAGAAAGGATAAATAACCCTAAATTTACCCTGGCATGTCCAGAGAAAGGAAATTAATTAATTTACATTTTGGGACAAATTTGCTTTAACATGGGAAGAAATGAATTCATTCCTAAGTGGAGTTGAAATAACCCTGATGTTGTGTCCCTTTAAATAACCATCCAAACCTTATTTAAAGCACTCCAGAGATATTTGCTGGAGCTGATTGGTATGGAACACTATTCCACAATATCACACACATCCCTGACAGTAAATAAGCCTTTTCCCAGTTGGAAATGAAGAGGGGAAATCAGGATAGTCCGAAGTGAGGCGAACACTCCGCACCTCACTTCGGACTATCCTGAATTCCCCTCAAAATCTTTTTTCTTCCAGCCTTAGAGGGTCACACGTGTCTTTTGTGTTGCCCTGAATGTCAACTGTTTATCTTATTTCTTACAAGGACCGGTTATACGTTTATACAAGGTGATGTATGTAAGTATAATCTTATTTATAAAGTGCCACAAATTTACACAGTGCTGGTACAACTCAGCAATACAAATTCAGTAGAGACACGGGAAAAGTGCACAAAACAATACAAGTAAAATATCACAAGGATACATCACTTTAAGTGCTAGGTTGTGGTTGACAGAAGAGGTTGGAGGACCCTGCGCCGTAGAGCTTACAATCTAAGTGATCACATCTCCCTTTTAATTTCGTTTTCTACATGCTTGAAGTCTCTCCTCATAGCTGAGGTTCACATTTCTGTTGTCCTGAATCTTTTCCAGCTCCAGTACATTCTTTTTGTGTAATGGCTCCCAACGGCTTGGACTGTAGAGAATTTTACAGTGCCATAATTATATACATTTTTCTAGGAAACAATCCCTCATCTGATATATAGTTTTAATAAGGCTGAAGACACAAGTCCATCCAGTTCAGCCTATTTTCCTGCAATGTTGATCCAGAGGAAGGCAAAATACCTGAGGCAAGAGCCAATTATCCTCATATTAGGGAAAATATTCCTTCCCGACTCCAAATATGGCAATCAGAATAATTCCCTGGATCAAGGTCCCACTTTCACTTATCTATTACCCATAACTTGTAATGTTCCTACAGTGAAGCATCAGAGTAATTAATTCCCTGGATCAAGATTCCACCTCCAGTTATCCAGTACCCATAACTTATAATGTTCTTACACTGAAGGATCAGAGTAATTCCCTGGATCAAGATTCCACCTCCAGTTATCCAGTACCCATAACTTGTAATGTTCTTACACTGAAGGAAAGCATCCAAACCAGTTTGTTATTAACCATGACAACTTCTTCAGGCAGAGGGTTCCCTAGTCTCACTGCTCTTAAAGTAAAGAACCCCTCTGTGTGCTGGTGTAGTGGCTTTCTTTCCACTATGCACAGTTTAGAGGAAATAAGATTGTGGGAGAGATCTCTGTACTGACCCCTGATATATTTATACATAGTTATTAGGTCACCCCTTAATCATTTTTCTAGACTAAACATGCCCAGTTTTGATAATCTTTCTTGGTACTGAATATTGCCCTTTCCTTTTATTACTTTAGTAGAAGTACCTTGCTAGCTTTGGAAGCTGCTGATTGGCATTGCATTCTATTATTTATTCTGTGGACCACCAGTACTCCCAGATCCCTCTCCGTTATACACTGCTGCTCCCAGATCCCTCTCCGTTATACACCGCTGCTCCCAGATCCCTCTCCGTTATACACCGCTGCTCCCAGATCCCTCTCCGTTATACACCGCTGCTCCCAGATCCCTCTCCGTTATACACCGCTGCTCCCAGATCCCTCTCCGTTATACACCGCTGCTCCCAGATCCCTCTCCGTTATACACCGCTGCTCCCAGATCCCTCTCCGTTATACACCGCTGCTCCCAGATCCCTCTCTGTTATACACCGCTGCTCCCAGATCCCTCTCCATTATCCACCGGCGCTCCCAGATCCCTCTCCGTTATCCACCGGCGCTCCCAGAACTCTCTCCGTTATCCACCGGTGCTCCCAGAACCCTCTCCATCATGATATCTCAGCATCAACAATTACCCCAAAAGAGCAAAGGTCACTTTTAAGAAGTAAAGTGATGAGGTACAACATACCCATCTCACAGCAGATAAAACAACAAATTAACTATGCACTGGTGTACTAACACCTTATACAGAGGCACAGCATCATGCACCTGATAGCTGGGCATACACTATATCCAGGGTGGTGCGGAGTGTTCCTAGGTAGGTCGGCACACAATGTCCAGATAGGTGGGTACAGTATTTTTAGGTAAGTTAACACACTATACCCCGGTAGGCATGCATAGTATTCTTAGGTTGGCACAATATAACCAGGTAGTTTTGAAAAGTACACTATACCCAGATAGGCAGGCACAAACCCTTTAATAGGGTTTGCTCCCATATTCACACTAATACCCAGGTGGATGGACACACACAAAAAAGTGAGCAGGCAGGGTATACATTAGTGGGTACACACTGCACCCAGGTTGGCACTCACCGTTTGCCAGGCTCCTGCGACTGCTGCTGCTGGCATTGCTTTTCCTGGCCAGGGTGAGCTGTACCTGCTGCTGAATTCGGAAAGATTTGTCTCCCGACCCCTTGGCACTGATACCCAGTCGTTCCTCGGAGGGCAGTGCCAGGGAGGAACTATTCAAGTCTCTGAAGCGTTCATAGCCCAGAACTGTCCGGATATAGCCCTGGTCTCCCGGGGAGCTCACCACCGCCATTCCCGGGGCACAAAGCGGACTCTGTGCCAAACTATATCACCCGCTGCCCCTCCGTATAGCGCTCCGTGCCACCTGTATAAAGCCCTGCACCCAGCAGTCCCCTCCTCCACACCCGCTGCTCCCAGCTCAGGATGTGAGTGAGGGGTGGAGATGTGGAGCTGGTGTCCTGGGTTCGGCTGCGGAGGGAGGGGCCGGTCAGGGGATCTGCCCTACCTGGGCTGGTGCTGCTCTGCCCTCAATTAGCCACAGGCACTGGCACAATCCTAGTTCTCTGCCTAGGCAAAGTCCTGGGTGTGTACCCCGTCACAGTTTACCACGGCACTGTACTGCTTTGGCTATTAGTAACCTTGCATGTCCCTGTATTGTAACCTCTGCATACTTTTGGGTACTATTGCCCTAGTTCAGCTCTGGGTGTTTACCCTGGCACAGTTCTGGGTGTTTGTTTACCTTGGCACTGTTTGGGTGTTTGTTTACCTTGGCACTGTTTGGGTGTTTACCATGGATTGTTGGCATTAACCCTGGCACAGTTGTGAATATTTACCAAGTTCTCTGCTGTAGACTTTGCCCTGGTATTACTGGGGGTGCTAGCCTTGGCACTATTCCTGGTACAGATTTTGCTTTATAGAAATTCTCCTTCCAGAAACTTTCACCAGAGCAGTTGACTTTATTACAGACTGGACACTAAGGGGGTTATTCACGAAAGTCTGAACTGTTGCGTATAGGTGCAAATTCGCTAGATAAAGACAGTCGCAATAGACTGCTACTGTCGCAGTTGCATATTTATAATGAGAATATTGTCGCAGTCGTGACTTTATTATGGGAAAATTTCACAATCTTGACATTAAAAAATTGTCTCAACTTTACAATGGGGAAATTTACTATGGGAATCCGGTGTTTGTGAACTCGACAGTCAAATTCGCACCTTAGTGAATAACCCCCTTTAAACCTGTGCCCCAAGACTTCCAGATGTACCCCCTTGTCTAGCCATAGTTTATAGTGGATTTCAGACTCTTTGTAAGAAAGCATTGTTAGACCTGCGACCAGGTCTATCTGGAGACCCTGACATTGTATTGTTTGTAACATAGTAATGAATCAATCAGTGTAATATAGGGAGAGATAAGTTTTCCTAACAAGGTCACTGAGCATTGCACAATGTGTACACTATTCCCCAAACTAACACACTTCCGCTCATATCCAACAATACACATCTGCCTGCAATACTAAATAGAAATATTACAAAACAATAAAGCCCTTTCTATGGAAAAAATTAGTTTTGTGCAACAGAAACAATATTCAGTGTTTTAAAAAGTATAAAAATATTCCCCTCCCTATTCCCCACCTTCACCTGCCAGGCACATTAGGCTGTGGGTGTCCCTCCCCTGCAAGGCACATTAGGGTGTAGGTGTCCCTCCCCTGCCAGGCACATTAGGGTGTGGGTGACTCTCCCTTGGCAGGTACGTTAGACTCATTGCAGTCAGACAGATTGAGAAATACATGAATCTGTGGAACAATAACTACACTTTTTATAGATGCCCATCACCCCTCACAATGCTGAGCAGGCAGAAAGATCTGCTTAACCATGGAATCCTTTCTGCAACGCTGTCACTGTAATGCCACACTGCTATCCTGCGACAGTGACTGCAACAGTCGCAGAAAGTCTGTGTGAATCTGATCATGTTAACATTTAATAAGCTTTAATTCCCTCTTGTGCACTTCCCCCTGATGTCTTGGACCAGTCGCTGGCTGTTGCATGCAACTGACAGTTCATGTTGCAGTTTGACCCTCACAGAGATTAATGGTGTTGCCTGACACAGTAGGGATGTGGGGGTGTATTTATCAGTAAGTAAATAAATGCTTTGTTTCCCCTTTCTCTGATTTGTTGGAACAGTTTATCCTTTTCTTTGCTCATTTATCTGTAAACACATAGTAAAATGACATGTGGAACATTTGCAAGTGATTTTTAAGGTGTTAGAAGCATTTTTGCTGTTTTTCATGCAGTTTCAGGAGACAGTTTTATGAAGTTTTGTGGCAGGAATCAAGATTAAAATAAGTCAGATGAGAACTTACTAAATAACAGAAAACACTGGGATCAAATGCGCTGATAAACATCTCACCCCATTTACAATGCCACATGCACCTTCAACATGACTTTACTGCAACTTTGTGTAACATTTCACTGTCCCTGGCAGTAGAGTTGTGCACCGTGTTAGCCATAGATTTATGCAAAGATAAGAGAGTATAGGTGATACCTTTTATTGGCTAACGAAATAGATGGTAAATGCAAGCTTTCGAGGCTCCTAAGGCCTCTTCATCAGGCAATAATATGGAACTGAGAATGACTATTTTATACTGAAACTGGTACATCACGGCTAAATGTTATCAGTTTGACATCCTGACATCAAAAGAATCATACACTGGAACAAAGCAATAAATTACAATCTAATACAATCTGCAGTATTGTTACACCTCTCAAAACAGAAACGGGCACTATGGAATATACAGTATATATTATATACTATAAGTTAGGATAGAGTGGTCGTTAGTCCACAGATGCAAAAAAAAAAAAAAAAAAATGAGTATTGCGATATTCTGTGATACCTTTTTAATGGACTAACAGTCAATTTAGTTAGATGAGCTTTTGAGAGGTCTGTTCTCCTTTCATCAGGTTATAAGCAATACTGATGAAGGGAAGACAGACCTCTCAAAAGCTCTTCTGCCTAAACTGACTGATAGGGCAAAATTTATCAAAGTCGGAAAGACCAGCGCTCTGGGACTTTCTGACTTTACCGAGAGAAATCTCGTTTTTTTCTCACGAGATTTCGGGATCAAGCTTTCAATCCTGATTTTTCAATATTTTTGTTGGAAAGGTAGCCATGCTACTAATGTAAAGTATGACTAACTTTCCATGGAAAAAAATTAGAAAACTCGAGATCTCTAAAGAAATCTCGGGAGAACAAAATAAGATTTCTCTCGGTAAGAGACTGTAATAAATTTTGCACTTAGTCCATTAAAAAAGGTATCACAGAATAACGTATTACTCATCTTTTATTATATAATATAATATATAGCAGGGGTGGGCAATTATTTTTGCCATCGGGCCACATGAATGGCCCAGATGGCTTCAGAGGGATGGGGGTGTGTGGCTAACTGCCATAGGTGTCAGCACATTAGACATTCTTACATCCTCACTGCGGGCTGGTCTTAGGAGTCTGGAGGGCTGGATGCGGCCCGCAGGCCATAGTTTGCCCAGGTCTGATATATTATAAGATACTACAACTTTCCCCTTTAGTGAATGAGCATATACGGAAATTTCTTATTATTCCGGGGATTTTGAATGCCATTACCACACTGACTGTAATACACCTGCTTAGTAAACATGGCCCAGCTGAGCACGCTCTGGTGAAACTCACAGTTTGATCTGGCCTGCAATAGATAATCCTTGTTAAGTAATTATTACTGGGGATGACTCACCGGCTTGTACTGAATAGAGAAGACAAAGAAGTTGATAGGAAAGAATGTTTCGGTGTCATACAAAAGGATCTCCACCCAGAAATATTGTCCCTAGCACATCTGCAGAATGTTTTACTTATCTCTTAAAATTAAACTACAAATCCCAGCAGCCACTCCGCAGCCAAACGTTTTGGCCCTTTAATTGCACTCGTTGAAAATCTTGTAACCTGATGCCCAGCACAGAAATGTAATCAAACCAGATGGAGAGCACATTAATCCACAGGAGCGGCACCTTTTACTGAGCACAGATACACAAAGAGAACTGGCTGGGATATATGCAGCGGTTCCCAGGGGATTGGGGGTCAGTTTGCTGGTTTAGAGGAAAGAATACTGATCTTTTAGTCAGAATTCATTGAAATCATTAAGGTGCAAAGAGCACATTAATCCACAGGAGCGGCCCCTTTTACTGAGCACAGATGCCCCTGTAACTCTGCGCAGCACTCTGCAGACTTGCACAGCACTGCTCCAGTGCTGCCCTTAACTCACTCTTTCTATCTAATCTAATCTAATCTATCTAATCTATCTATTCTAATCTAATCTAATCTAATTTATCTAATCCAATCTAATCTAATCCAATCTATCTAATCTAATATATATAATATAATCTATCTAATCTATCTATCTAATCTATCGTGATGCAAATACATATATATATAATTCTTATATATCTTAATAAATATGCTCCAGTATGAATCCCCCTTTATATCAGCCGAAGGAGGATATGGATTTTCACAGACGCTGTCCTTTTAGGCTATGTTCACACTGGCGTTTTTTATGTGCGGCGCATGTATGCCATGCCTAAAAACAAAAAAAGCCGTGGTGAGTAAACCTATGAACTTCCATTGTTCCAGCCACACTAGCGTATGACGCACATACGCTGCGTTGCATTTTTGCCTACGTATATACACCACGCACAAAATGCAGCCAGATAGGAGGAGCCGTGAACACCAAGGGAGCACTCACACTGGAGTTGGGTAAGTAAAATAGAAATGCGCATCTAGAAAATACGCCAGACTGAAATACGCTGGTGTATTTTCTAGACGCGCATTTCTAAATATGCGGCTCAAAAACGCTCTACAACAGGGTTCCTAAAGTCATTCAGTTGGTTGATAAGAATTGTAAATGTGGAGCTAATGGGAACAAAGAATTTGGACTAGTCATATCCTGAGGGAATAAAGATTTCCCTACTGTACAGCCTGTTCCCATAGGCGGCTCAGAGGGGAGGGTGCGCTTCTCTAGGGAAGTAGATGGTGGGATCTGGGTGATAAATTCTAACTGAGAAATATTTTTAATGTTCAAATGTTGAACCTTTTACTTTATGTGTAATGCTCTAGTTAAATATAGCGGTTTCTGTGCAGCACCTTTACCATAGGTATAGGTTAGGAGTAGAACTTGGGTTACATTTGCAGACTCTACCCCGTAGAGTGAGCCCTTACACTGATTTGGAGGACTGTATATTCTTGGCATAATAAGTAGTGGTGTGGTGTGGTGCATTGTAGGGTAATAAGGGCACCAGGGACTTTAGTGTTAAAATGCAAATAACAATCTTTATTAACTTGTAGCACACAGTAGAGTAGATGAGGTGGAATAGAAAGTAATACAGATACAGCACATATACAGTACTTCTCCAAGAGGTACATTAACATAGTAACATACAGTAGTTTATAAGGCTGAAAAAAGACACAAGTCCATCCAGTTCAGCCTATTTTCCTGCAATGTTGATCCAGAGGAAGTAAAAAAACCCATGAGGCAAGAGCCAATTATCCTCATATTAGGGAGAAATTCCTTCCCAACTCCAATATGGCAATCAGTATAATTCCCTGGATCAAGGTCCCACCTTCAGTTATCTATTACCTATAACTTGTGTGGTTATTTGTATAAGTATCTGTCTCTAGGATTGCCAACACAGGGTACTCACAATCAATGCTGGAGTTGTGGCTCTTGTGGTGCACTGTATCTTTAAAAGGAATCCTCAGCACTGACATTTTAATGTAGCACTGGCACTGATCACTAGGAGTGGATCCTCATGCTGTAGGACATATGGACGTGGGGGCTTGATTCTCCTACACAGCAGTTGACAGACTGAAACAGAAAGCTGCACCTTTAAATGTAGTAATTGGGCATGTGGCCCTTTAACATTGGGTACTGGGTCCTTCCCCTGCACTTAACGAGGCTCAGCTGCCCCACACCTAAAATGGCACCGACATGCCGATGATGTCGTGCACACATGACACGGCTATTGCACAGTGCGCCCATGTGCCGCACTATTACAGGGGCATAACAAGCCCTTACAAATGAGCAGCTGGCAGCTGAAGAGGGGCACGCTGGGAGCAGCGCTGCAGCACTCAGAAAGGTAGGGGGGCCTGGAGAGGGTCCTTACACTCACCACTGCATTTACTGCAAACCTCCAAGCTGGTATCCAATACTAAACAAGTACATACAATACGGATGTGAATAAAGATAATAAAGAATAAATAAACTTCTTACATGAATCTTCTGGTCACCGGCCTCTAGGCATTGGACCAAACTAAGGTTACCTAAGGAGAAAGCATATGGTTAGGCATGAGAATAGATTAAGTACTAATCCCAATATAAGACTACTGTTTTTATGAGGAACAGGAATGCAATTTAAGCAGCACCTTAAGACAAATGCTTACGCAAAGTGGGCTGTATCTGATAGCACACAATGTAAAGATGTTGAAATGCAGTGAAATAATTACACATTGCAAATTCAAAGCAACTAAATGAGTCTCCAGTAGAAATAGGTAGAGGCCATGGGTCAGGCCAGAGGTCATGATAATCAGAATTAAAGTACCAAGGAGACTCTTTGGAAAGTTCAATCTCTGGAACAGAATCAGAAATAAGACTTTTTTCAAAAGTCTCTGCAGATGGATTTATCCACTGAGAACTTACAGCAAATCCAGAACAAACAAAGTTCTTTTCAAGAACAAGTAGTCCATTATCTGGAACATTTCTCTTTTGCTCCTAGGGGAGCAAAGCGGCAAGGGAAAAGGTAAAGAATGCACATTGTGTGTCGGCTTCTCAGGCTGAGCACATAAACATAGATCCTCAGGAATCTCCCAACAGGAAGGAAGGAGGATCACACAAAATGAAGAATGTGCAATTAGGATGTTGCAGCAGTGGAAATGGAATATCCAAAGCAGGAATCTCTCTTTGGGAGGTACTGGCCATTGGTTGAGGCTCTCCCACAACCCAAAGAGGACTAGGCACAGGTTGAAGCTTGAGTATGGTGGAAGTCTCAGAAACTCCCTTCTCGTTTGGGGGTTTATCCTCCTGCCGAGCGAGGGATGAAGTGGCAGGTTGCAGACTCATATTGTTGGGTCTTCTACAACTGATGTCCTTTCTTTAGCAATTGGTCACTGTTAGTAAGAATTTCCTGCTCCTGGCCAGAAATTTCTTTTTAATGGAGATTGGATTAGCAGGAGTAGGCTGAACACGTATAAGGTCCACTGGTCACTGAGTACTCTGGAACATTAACAGCAATAGGTCTATTTGTCACAACAGACTCTGGAACATCAATATCAGTAGGTCTGCTTGTAACAGTAGACTCTGAAACAGCTCTATTGTAAACTCTGGAACAGGAGCGGAAGGCTCCATTGTAGACTCTGGAACCGGAGCAGAAGGCTCCATTGTAGACTCCTGGAACCGGAGCGGAAGGCTCCATTGTAGACTCTGGAACCGGAGCGGAAGGCTCCATTGTAGTCTCTGGAACAGGAGCGGAAGGCTCCATTGTAGACTCTGGAACAGGAGAGGAAGGCTCCATTGTAGACTCTGGAACAGGAGCGGAAGGCTCCATTGTAGACTCTGGAACAGGAGCGGAAGGCTCCATTGTAGACTCTGGAACAGGAGCGGAAGGCTCCATTGTAGACTCTGGAACAGGAGCGGAAGGCTCCATTGTAGACTCTGGAACAGGAGCGGAAGGCTCCATTGTAGATTCTGGAATGGCAATACTAGGCTGAGTTGCATCTCTGGCATTTAGACAAACAGACTCCTTTATGGCCTGTTATGTCCCACATATGTGTTTCATATTCTGCAATGCTATTGCTATGCTATTGTGTTTCAAGTCTGCTTACTAGAATTGTCCCTCCTGATTTCCTGTAGCCAGCTACTGATGTCATTCACTGCTCTCTGCTAGATCTGTGTGTGTCAGCCATATTAGATCTGTTACAACAGCGTTTCTCAACCTTTTGGGGGTAGCGACCCCCAGCGCTGACATCACCGCACGTGATGACTTTCAGCCAAAACATCATCACATCGTGCATCACGTGGTGACGTTTTCAGCCGAAGAAGGGT
>WMED01013172.1:0-14526 GCA_019650415.1 Pipa parva | reverse complement strand
ACCATCCTAATTTCTCATGCGGCCCCTTGGGAAAATTAATTGCCCACCCCTGCCCTAGGGGCTTTACCCCTGAGCACAGGAAGAGGAATTTCAGTTTTTTTAGTGTCCTTTCTCCAAGGAGGCAGCGACCAGATCTACTGCATCCAGATTTGGATTTTTCTATAATCAGAGCTGATCTCTGACTTCTGTGGATATGAGAGTAACACTTCTGAGCCATTCTTGTCTGCCCCCTACATGGGATTGGGACATGAGTAATGATTTGCTCTGCTCTGAGATCCCTGTGCCTGCTCCACTTCTCCTTGGCCAGCCAGGCGACTAGTGTGGGACTGAGTTTCCGGTAAACTCCTGTGCTGTTTCAGAACTGCAGTACAATTCAGGCACCCTCTACTTCCCCCTGGCACGCCAAGGCTTGCTAGTGAGAGATGCCAGTGAGTTCCTGCTCTGACTCAGGACTGAAAATCACTGAGGGTACCATCGGGTACAGACACTCCCCCCTGCATAATCAGGTGTGAGAGAGTGTGGAGGATCACAGTATCAGGCTGCAAGCCTTCTGAGCTGAAACCGCTGACTGTGACACTCTCTTATAAGGTAAGCAGATCACCTCTGGTGCTCTTCGGTATTACCCTCCTCTGTCTGCCTATCCCCCAGCATATTCTAGGAACCTGTCATGTAATCGCTTGCTAGGATTGCGACTTTTCCGGTCGCGGTCAAATTCGCGCCAATTTGCGCTTCATACCGCAAGATTTCATGTCCACCATCTTGCGGCTCCTAAAAACCGCAACTTTTTCAGTCTCGGCTAGTTTCGCTCCCTTTCTACCAAATACCGTGAGATCTCACGGCCGCCATCTTAATTGATCACATAGAATGCATCTCACTCATTCCATCACTACAGCAGCAGCAGGATCTCTCAGAGATGCTGGACAGACGCTGGGGAAATTTCAGGCCTGTATATCACTTATTTTCACTGGGGATAGGCACTAGTACTGACAGAGGAGAGGGGGGATACTCTCTGCAGTACAGAGGAGATTTTTCCAAGGCTCTTCTCCCCTTTTGAATATTCTATTTGTGTTTCCAAATGGTGAAAAGAAGGGAAAATCAGTTCCTAAATCTTCTTTAGCGCGATGGCTTAAACAGGTAATTAGGAAGGCATATTGCTTGTGAGGAGTTGCTGCTACTCAGGTGGTTACTGCTCACTCTACCAGGGCTGTGAGTACTTCCTGGCCGTTGTGGCATCAAGCTTCGCTGGAGCAATGGTGTAAAGCGGCTACGTGGAAGTGCCCTTATACCTTTAAGTTTTATACGGTAGACCTTTTTTCTTCTCAGGAGACAAGTTTTAGGAGAAAAGTTTTGCAGGCAGCAGTTACTCCTAATTCTTAGGAGTTTATGGCCTTGCTCTGCATTTAGTTTTTGTTATCTCCCACCCTACTGGGACAGCTTAGGTATGTCCCCATGGTCCTGTGTCCCCCAAGAGATTGAGAGTAAAGGAGATTTTGACTTACCGTTAAATCTTTTTCTCTGAAGGTCTCTTGGGGGGGACACACAGGTTACCCGCCCTATTTTTAAGAGTGTTTTGTTTGTGTTTCAATTGATTGTGTTATTATTACTCTTTGGAAATAAGTCTTTGATAAAATACTGAAATTCCTCTTTCTGTGCTCAGGGGTGAAGCCCCTAGGGGGAGGAATTTCTTTTTGCTAAGTGTCCTGCCTCCAGTGGGAGGGAGCTTTACCTCATGGTCCTCTGTCCCCCAAGAGATCTTCAGAGAAAAAGATTTAACGGTAAGTTAAAATCTCCTTTTCACTCTCTGCCACTCACCTTTGGAATTCTTTACCCCCTTGTCTCCGCCAGGTACATTCCCTCTCCACCGTCAAAATCAAATTGAAGTCCTATCTGTCAGAGCACTAGCACTGATTTTTATTGATTTTATGTATAATTTTTATGCTTAATATCTGTATATATCTATTGTATTTATTATTTATTTACTGTATTTATCTATTTTGATCTATTTATTTGCATTTATGGGCCTATGTCTCAACACACTCTACAGTTCTTATTGTCCTATCTGTGTATGTAAGTCTTCCTCCCATTTAAATTGTAAGCTCCATGGGGCAGGGATCTCCAACCTTTTGTGTCAATCACAACCTAGCACTTAATTAGATGTATCCTTGTGATATTTTACTTGTATTGTTTAATGCACTTTTCCCATGTCTGTATTGTACTTGTATTGTCAAATTGTACAGTGCTGTGTAAACTTGTGGCGCTTTATAAATAAAATTATGCATACATACTTTCATAGTATGCCATTATGAGTGTTGCAGGGCTTACTCTGCTCTCAATATCACTTTTACTTTAAAGATACATTTCTTTTAATTAAATTTTTTTTGTGTGTGTGTTCCTGCTCCTTCAATAAAAAAAACTGATTAAATGGTAGTTACTAAACATAGTAATTTATGTGTAGACACCGTAGATCTTTACACCACAGACTTTTTTTAGTTGTTTGTGAGAAGAGCTATATCTAACAGAATCAGTACATGTCACACACCTAGTAAATATTTGTATGGTGCTTGTGACGTATTTTTTTTGTCATTCAAATGTTTACATAGTATTTACATTGACTATTTTGTGCGGTGAATTGTGTAATAGAAACTTGAAAAATTCTCAAAACAACTTTGGAAAGCAGATAACTGTAAATATGGCCCATAGAGGGATAGTTTACATATGTTATTAATAGATTACACGTGACTATTTAGCATCTTACATGTTTGTGCTTTTTAGACTATGTCTGCCAAGGAAAAGGGGAAATTTGAAGATATGGCAAAAGCTGACAAGGTTCGTTATGAGCGTGAAATGAAGTCTTACATACCACCCAAAGGAGAATCAAAGAAGAAGTTTAAGGATCCAAATGCCCCAAAAAGACCCCCGTAAGTCATTTTTAGGAAAACAATAATAAATTTAAATTTGTACTGCAACTGAAATATGGGCTATGGAGTACTACATCTTAATAATGCAAATTCCAGTGTGTAAAATACACCAACGGAGTGAAAAAGGTGATCGGTAAGCATTTCCCCTCTTAAGAATCACCCCTAGAGAAAACAAGCTCTAGTTCTTATTTAAGATTGTTTTTGTGCTTAAAAACAAATTACTCTTCTTTATTCTTGGGGGATTATTTATTTTAAAGTTTCATATACTTCCACTTATACTGTTTCTCTCCATCAACTCCCTTAGCATCAATTAAACATATTTTAAAAATTTGCTTTACTAACACCAGATCCTCAAGTTTTCAGTTTTATTGCAGCCTGTTGAAAAAGCTAAGTCACAGATAAGTGATTAGCTGGATCATAGTAAAAAAAAAAAAAAACATTGGAATTTGTTAAAAGCTTTATCTTTGTTAAAGTATTTAGCATGAATAAAAACTAAACTCTTTATAAAAATAGTTGGTTAAATGTAGCTTTTTCCCCCACTATTGCAATGAATTTGTAATCTCATTGGGATCAATAATTAATTACATCAGAGATACAAAAATACAACTTGTGACTTTTTTTTCTCATTAGAGAATCACTCAGATTGCTGTGAAAAAGCCAATTTGTTTTTCTGTATTTGCATTTGTGATTGAAATGCACAAATGCATATTGTAATTTAAAATTGATAATTTATCAGAATGTAGTTTGCCATTGATCATAATTTAGCTAACTTCTATATTACCTCATAAAGGTAAAAGGAAAACATTCACTGTTTGCTTTTATATTCCTATGTTGTGCAGTTCGGCATTCTTCTTGTTTTGTGCTGAATTCCGTCCTAAGGTCAAAGAGGAGCATCCTGGTTCAACTATAGGAGATGTTGCAAAAAAACTGGGAGAGATGTGGAATAACACTTCATCTGATGACAAGTTGCCCTATGAAAGGAAAGCTGCCAAACTGAAGGAAAAGTATGAAAAGGTAATTTTATATGCGGACTGCCTCATGTTGGTTTGAATGACATTAAGACAGCTCTGAGTCATGAATTAAATGCTGACTTCTATGTTTAAGTCTAGAGCTTGCAACTGCGTCTCCTACTCCACAATTGCCAAGAACAGTTCAGACATATTTGGGTGACAAACAGTGGGGATGAATTACTCAGTTTGCCATTATCCTTAGATTATTGCTTTAAATGAGCTTTGTCAAAATCTTAATAAAGAAACATATTTAGGCAGTTTATAATTTTATTTACTTAGAGAAGGGCATTTTGTTTGCAAAGATATATATTTATGTGTAATGTAAACTTATTCTCCTTAAAATGTTCTTTCTATGCAGAAGGTGGCAGTGTCTTACCACAGATAAACTTTCTCTTTCTGATATGCATCCAATATGAGCTGTTTGATTAGACGAAACTAACTTTAAAATAAAAAGTGCAGTAAGCTTTTTGCAAAGTAAACCCTGCAGTCTGACTCCTATGGCTGGTAGGAGTCTGTGTGTGCCTAATTAATAATCTAAGCTTCTTCCAACACCTCTCCTCCATAAAGATGTTTTGTTAGTGCTGCTGCTAACTTGAAAGTATCATATTTGTATAAACATCTGTGTGTCACTTTGAATTTTCTATTTTTGTATAGGATGTTGCAGCATACAGAGCTAAAGGAAAGCCAGAAGCAGCAAAGAAAGCTCCAGCTAAGCCAGAAAAAAGTAAGAAGGATGAGGATGATGACGATGAAGAAGATGAAGAGGAGGAGGAGGATGAAGAAGAGGATGATGAAGAAGAGGACGATGAATAAGTCATCTGGAAAGTTTTTGTCTATAAAAGCATTTAACCCCCCTGTACACAACTTACTCCTTTTAAGAAAAAAAAACAAATATCAAATATAAGGCTGTGTATGATTTGTTTTTAAACTGTACAGTGTCCCTGTTTTTTTGTTTTTATTTTTTCCCATTTTGTTTCTCGTTTTTTTTCCTGTCCCCCTTAATTATTATTTGTGAATAGATAACACACTACCAAATGTGTCTTTAGATGGCCCCATCCAGTGGTTTATGCAGCCACTGTTCTTGCCTCGTACAGTAAGGGGGTTGTAAATTGGCATGAAAATTTAAGCCAGCTCATGTTCGTGCACAGCACAAATTAGGTTATAAGAGGATGTAGTTTTTTCATCTTCAGATGTCTTGACATCATAATTGTTGTTCTGTTAAACTTAATACCACTCTGTAATTGCAAAAACTTGCAACTGTTCTGTTGACATTCTGATTGCTTCTAAGTAAATACAGTTTTTTTAATTAACATTGTATTATCTGGTATATATAATCGGGAGGTGGTATACAAAAGTTCTGCAGGTTACACATATTTAAACATTACCAATGGTGCTCTCTTATCGTAGTGTTGTGAGCAAAGTGTGTTTGACTGGAGCTGCAGAAACCGTTTGAATGAGAATGAATCTTAGAGATGCACACAGTGGTATCTCATACCTGATTTTGTCCAGCAGTGCCAGTTATTCTTCGTCGTGGGTTGGAGGGGTGACCTCCCACACCATTTTCTAGGAAAAAGCTTTTTTTTTTTTCTTTTTTTTTTTTTACTATTTTTTTAATGAATTGTCAGTTTTCAATTATCATCCCCATTTCACCCTAGGTACAGTTTTGAACTGCTTTTTTTTATTTTTTGATAAAATTTTATTATATTAGCCACACTGTAGACCAGGCGTCAGCAACCTTTTTGGCTGAGAGAGCCATCTAGTGTGGCTCTGCTCAGCCCTTTTGAATCTGGAGCTTCTGACATCATATGTGACATCACGTTGGTGACATCAGCGGCTCTGGATTGGCTATCAACTCAGAAGTGCGCTGACTTCAATGGCTCCAGATTGGCTAGCAACCCAGAAGCGCTGAGAGAGCTTTGTCTCTACAGCGCTTGCAGGAGATCATCCGGCAGACTGTGATGAGCAGTGCTTGCATGTGAGCACCGCAGTCAAAGAACCAGATGCAGCCATCAAAAGAGCCATAGGCTGCAGACCCCTGCTGTAGATATTCAGCAGGTTCCAAGCACTCCAATCACCATGGGGAACCCTGTTATGTAGAATAAAAACAGCATCATGGACTTAACAAAAACATGACTGCTCTGCTTCCACCTAGAAAGATTTTTTTTTTTCATGGGTGGCAGTTTTATATTGATCAGTTCCCATATATGTTCACTTTATTATTCATATGTAACTGTACATGTACAAGCTTGTGTTAATACTTTAGCCAGTGTTTGGGTTAGACCAATACTTAAGCCAGAAATGTATGAAATCCATTTGCTGCAGTTCTTACTAGGAATAAATTTAGATTAAGTCAGAACTTGTCAGTTGTGCAATATCTTAAGCTCTATAAACAGCTTGGTAGACCAGTATAGAATGGTGTACATCTTTATCTGGATTTGTTAACTGCATAGGTTTGCCAGATTTTGTAGCCCACCCCTACAGATTTTTTTACAAATAGTGTTCTGAGATAATTTCTGGAAACATCATACAAGCATTTAGTTACTAGTGGGGTGCCAGGTACCATTTTAAACTTGTACGCCTCTAAAGTACCCATTTTTTAAGGTTAGCTATTGCATATGTTTTGTGTTTGCAAAGGAAATATATGCAGATTGTATGAACAAATGGCTCATTAACCAGGCAGTATGGTATTTTATAGGCACATGTAAACTAACCTTTGATATTTTTTTTCAAGAATTATTTAGAAAAAGAACATAAATTAGACCTGAAAATGTATTTTACATTTTTAATTTGAGTAGTATTTCCATTAGAACACATGCTAAATAGTTAAGTAATATCAGTGTAAAGATTATGCTGTTTTTTTTAGGAGTGATTCCCCATTATGTATATGTGTACAATGTACACAGTGCAAGTACTACAGTTTCATTTTTAATACAATTTTTGTCATTTAAAGGTCTCTCTTCCACTGTCTTCTCTGTTTCCTAGTAATTTTCCTCCCCTTAGTAGATCAAAAAGTGTTATCAAATTTATTCTACCTATATTGCAAATGTTAAGCAGCATTTATATGAAAGGATTTCATTTTTACTTCATACTTGAACTATTGTAAATTAGAAAATTTTATAAGCTATCGTGACGCGTTTGGATTTTAAAGCACATCTATGGGATGTACTGATCCAATTTGACTTTATTGTGAACTACATAATTTTGTCAAGAACATAGTATTTGGTATCGCACCAGTGCCTTCACAACACCAGTATATGCTCACATTCCAAGGATAAATATTTTAATCTGTGAACAGTGTGGAAATGAGTTCTTAGGACAGATGTTTGAACATCTTGTATTTGGCTTGCTTTTGATTTACATTTACACGAAGGTATATTTATTTTTTGAAAAGTTCAATAAATCATCAGAGAGCATATGTTATATCATTTTTGCATTCACTTAGTTTTACAATTTTATTTAGTTTCTATGCAAGTCATAAGTAGTTGGTGGCAACCCGGTGTTTAAAGGAGATCTTAGGTTTGTTATACCTGTGGGAGATTTTGAATAGAGATTCTAATTATGATTAACAATCCCCTCCTTCACTCCAGCACTGCCTCCTGCTTAAAGATAAAGCTGTTCATTTTTTCTGTTCCAGCAATGCCATTCCTGCTTCCCTTTCAATATTGCTGATTTCTGAGCATGCGCAAATAAACAGTGTTATTTAAGTGAAATAGATGTTGATGTTGAAAAGAAGGTGTGAATCTGTAACAGAAGAAATGAAGATTGGCTTTATTGTGAAGGAGATGATCTCCCCTAGGTATAACAAGACTTGGTTCTCCTTTTAAAGAGGAGCGAAATACAGGTGCTTGGAATGCTAAATACAATCCAATCAGGCCTTGGCTAAAGATCCCAGCTTGGTAAGATATGCAGCTTACCTTCTAGGTGCCAGAGTCTTCTTTCACAGTGACCACTTCAGTGGTACCACCTTGCACTAGTAAACTTAGTGCCGCTCATATGCACAGTAAAGACAAGAAAGTATAGGTGATACCTTTTATTGGCTAATGGAATAGATGGTAAATGCAAGCTTTCGAGGCTCCTAAGGCCTCTTTATCAGGCAATAATATGGAACTGAGAATGACAATTTTATTCAGAAACTGGTACACCATGGGAAAATGTTATCAGTTTGACATCAAAAAAATCACACACTGGAACAAAGAAATAAATTCCAATTAATCCAATAACAAAGCCAAAAAGATTAAAGCTATATATATAGTGAGATATTATCAGTGAAACAACATTGCAAAACTACAGTCACAAACTGGTACAGATGTTATCTGTTCGACACCCATTTGGAGTGTCGACCAGTTGTAAAAATGTGAATTACAGCCATGTAGTTAAACAATACATCAAATTGCAGTACTGGATAAACTGTGGGATGGGGTTAATTGAGCCATTAGTCCATAGGTATGAAGTGTGGGGCCATTAGGTTTAGCTTTTGAAATGTAAAGTGTCTCTTCCTTAGTCTGTGACTGGGGAATAGAGATAGGAGGGAGGTGGCAGTAAAATGTTAATCCAGGACATAGTTCCGCATAAAACTTTTGTCCTTGTTAAGTCCATTCTGGAGGGTGTTAAATATTTTCATAAATTTAACTTCCCATTCTTTTCTGTCACTTTGGGTGGAAAAGTTGCCCTTCAATACTAATATTCTCAGGTCCTCTATGCTTTGGTTGTAACTACAAAATGTGTTGCCACAGGTAATTCAGTCTGGCCTTTGTTGATGCTGAATCTGTGTGTTCTCATACGCTGTCGCAGTGTCAGACCTGTTTCTCCAACATAGAGTCCTGTACTAGGGCATTTCCTGCACATGATCAGATACACCAGGTTGGTAGATCCACAGGTGTATGTACCCTGAACATTGTACTCACCCTGTTGGTGGGGTGTTGGTACCCTGTTTGACCATTGTACACCTACCTGCATGAAACAGATCACACTGAGCAGTGGGTTTAGTGAAGAAAAATATGGTTTTAGGCATGGACCTTCATTGTCACAAGACTACTACGGTATACTTTTGGGCGGGTACAGTAAACACTGTGCAAAAGGTTAACTGTTTCTAGCCTAAATCTTTTGGGTTTTAGATACTCTTTATTTTAATTTTACTTTTGTTTTAAAGATACCACAAAAAAAAACCCAAAAAACAGGTGAGTTACATGGTAAAAACAAAATATGCATGCATTAGTGTTTCAGGAATGTAACTGTAGGCAGTACATAAGTAGGAAGAATACCCAAGAATAAAGAAGTTAAAAACAATGTTGGTGAAACAATCACAGAACATGTTTCTAAATTCCAACTTGGGCAAGTGCAGAAAATCCATTCAGAGAATAAGAATATATAATAGTAAATTGAAAAAATGAACACTAGACAATACTGTAGGTCTAGTTGGAGTACTTTATAGGGTTATCAGGCTATGAGAGACGACATGGTATTTTCATGTTAAATGGGAACTAACAGTACTGTGCAAAAATTTTAGGCAGGTGTAGAAGAATATTGCAAAGTAAAAAAATATGTTAAAAATAAGTGTTTATTTTCCTCAACAAAATGCAAAGCTAAAGAATAAAAGAGAAATCTAAGTCAAAGCAGCCTCAGTTCTTCTAGGTTAGTGATGGCAAACCTTTTCAGCACTTAGGGGCAACTCATCAAGGTGCGAACTCACCATGCGATCCTTTGATTCACCTCACCGAGACTGTTATGCACTTGCTTCTCTCCTACATGCGGACATCATCTAATGCTTTAAAGGTATTCCAGTCTTGGCGAGGCAACTCGAGTGGTCGTGAGGAGAGGCGAAGTACCTTTAAAGTGTTCGGTGATGTCCACGTGTAGGAGAGAAGCAAGCACATAACAGTCTCTGCGAGGTGTATCGAGGGATCGCAAGGTGAGTTCGCACCTTGCTGAATTACCCCCTTAGTGCTGAAAAAGCGACGTCACTCACTAATGCTTTTCCCCCAAAGTGCAAGCGCTGATGAGTGATGTCAGAGGCAGAGTGGAACATAAGCTGATCAGGTAAGAAAACACACTTTCAAAATGCCAGGCAAGAGAAATCCATAGGTAAGTATAACCTTTAGGACATAGAGACTTGAACGTTGTGTTAACATGGTGCTTCCTTTTTAAATCTCGTGCCACTGACGTCATCCATGACATCAGCTGGTTAGGATTGGCCATAAACCAAGTGCTGAGCTACTGAGCTCTGACAGTATCATGAGCGGTGCAGAAGTGCAGTGCAGATCATTACATACTGATACCTGAAGATGTGTGAGGGGGATATATTGATGTTGGTGGTTCTAAGTTTTTTGTTTCAAAAAGGTATTGTTTCGATTCTGCAATTTGATTATTTTATGAGGCCTGCAGAAATGTTGGATTTTCATAAAGGTTTGTGTCCAGAAATCTACATCCAAGGCAACAAGCCTTACATGGCTGGACACCAAAAGATGTGGGGGTTTATTCTCTAAAGTCCAAATTCGACTGTTGTATTCTCAAACAGCGGATTCCTATAGCAAATCCGCGACTGCGACAATTCTCCCAACGTAAAGTCGGGACTGCGACAATTCTTAAAGTTATGGCTGCGACAATATTTTCACAGTAGAGTTACGACTGCGACAATATTCTCACTATAAAGAAATGACTGCGACAGTAGCAGTCTATTGCGACTGTCTTTAGCTGTCGAATTCACACCTGTACGTGACAATTCAGACTTTAGAGAATAAACCCCACCAGTGTGTACTTTCAGAAAATTCATACTTTGTAGGGAGCATCCTTGCTTATGCTGTGTACACTAACTCGTGTTGGGAAACCGTGCCCTTATAGGCCAGCAGAATCCTCTGAATTCCACAAGGATTGGTGTCCAGAATTCTGCTTCCTTGACCACAAACCTGGCATGCCTGGATATCTGAAGGTATATACTTCCAGAAAATATACACTTTTGAGGGTGAAATTTATTAAAATCGGAAAGACCTCTCTCGGTCTTTCCGAGTTTATCACGTGAGATCTTGTGTTGTTCCCACAAGATTACCGCACAAGTTCTTTCAATCTCAATTTTTCTATAGAAAGGTAGCCATACTATTAAAGTCTTTCCGACTTTAATAAATTTCACCCATTTAATTTGTTGGAGTAAATCCCTTCCAATGTAAAATATGATGTGGTACTTTAACTGCAGTTAAGGTATGGTTACAGCAAGAGTTAAATGTGTCGCATTGGATGAAGCACAAGGGTCCTAGAATTTACCTATGGGGTGAAACTACAACTTTGTGTTTCTATATATAAAAATTGAGCTTGTAACTTTTTGGTCTGATTCCAAACCTATATATATATATACTGTATATATCTCAAACACACGCATGTACTGTAAATAAAGCAGTGAGTACTGGTCAACTTGCTTACAGAACTCCCAGAGTAACCAGTCTGTACTGCAGCTGTGAACGGAGCCTGCAATATACTAAATCACATCTTAGCAGCAGAAAAACAAGAATTCTTAAGGACACTGAACTCTGTCCAAAGTGAGCAGAGGTTTATACTTCTGTAATGTGTATGTGTTTGTTGTGTGTTTATCTAAAGACCTTGTGGCATGATAGGGCAGTCCTTATTATTTCCCAATATGTTCTTTGACTGCAGCACTCCCTATGTTCCCTACCACATGTCTTCACATTGCAAATATTTGGCAGCGTTCAGCAGGAAAGGAGTGTTCTCAACCTCACATTTCATTGACTTAGTCATGCCTAATGCTCTTTTCTTTCTCCAGAGATCTATACTAAGAGTTGTCTGCAAAGGTTTTCTGTTCAGCAGATCAACTTGACAATGTGGTTTCTCGTATTCAAAGCAATTAATAACTTCCCTATTTTTTGCTGTTTTTTTGGGGGGGTTTTTTCCTATGCGTGGGTTAGTGTAGCGTGTCGTTATCTAGGTAAAAACAGTCTGTTTTCATGGAGCTGTTTAAAACGAGGCATTTTTTTTTGTCCACAAAAACTGACATTGCTAGAATACAAAGGATTTGCATAAGGCTATGCTGTGTGAAATTAGTTACATCTGTCAGTAGAATGCATGCCTGCAGAGCATTTAACAGGAAATCTGCTTCAACTGAAACCTGGATGCAGTAACAAGCTTGCAGATAGAAAACCAAGCCTTTATAGAAGTCACAGACATATACAGTATATGGAGGTTATTTATTAAAGTACAAATTTACCAGGCATAGCAATTTGTGTCCATTTGCTCCAACAGAAGCACATTGCCTTTTTCACTAAACATGAGATTACCTTGGAGATAAACTGAGAGGTAACGGACGCTACTTGATATATAGTACAGCAAGTTCTCCCTGGCGAAGTGACTTAATTTTCCCAGGATTCCTATGGATCTGTTTAAGGGAGAAAATGTCATTCTAGCTATATCTTATTTAAGATTTATGTCCAAATGCTATGAATAGGCAGAATTGATTATAAGGAAGGAAGTCACATCACCACTAGTCACTGAGTTAAAGTCGCCTACATTTCAACAAACAGTTCCTGTGTCACATTGTCACTTTGTCACTATATTTTCTGTTATTTGAGTGTATAGTTTCCTGAGGTCAAACCAGTGCCCTGCTTTAGCCCCATATTATGCCACCTTTGAGCTGGAAAAGCTAATCAGCACATTTGGAGCACCTTTTTATTATAGGTCACTAAAGTTTCTCAGGTTGTTGCTTACATAGGCCGTTATTTCAAGGCAACAGGTAAGAAGGGGGAGTCCCTGGGAGATGGGGCCCTAAGAGGGGCTACCATTATGAGAAAGAAGATAGCATCTCATATCATTACCTTCACTGCCTCTTCTGCCTTCTCAACATCTTGCTGCTTTACAAACTCTCAGATGTAGAGATCGCCCCGTTATTGTCATATGTGTTCAAATCATCTGTAATCTTTCTCATGAAACATAACAGAGGATCATCACTTAGACATCAAAATAAATAATAAAGTGATTCCTACTTGCGTTATTATTCAAATGTGAGATATTTTATTCTAAACAAGATCAATATTAAGATTACCCAGTTTTCAAGCATACCTTATTATATAAACTTTCCCTGTTGTACTTAAGATAACTTCATATCAGTTACTCATAAAAGCAATAACATTTAATGTATTTGTAATGATTCCCATAACTTTTTCTGGTAGAGCCACAGTTCTTACAGATTATGTTTCATTAAATTCCATTCTGTTCTTACTGTTGTTTTAATAGAGCCATCAATTCTTTGTATGTTAAGTTAATGAAAATAGTTATGCCTGACATAAATTTACTGATATTTGCTATTCCCTCATTCATATTACCTCTTTAAAGATTTTATTTTATGTTTTCTCCAAAGGCTGAAATCCATTTTGCGGGTAGTTTTCCTTAAAGGGCCCCTGGCTAAGCTCACAATTGTTAACATTAGGTGCCAAAATATCAATTGGAGGATTCATCAGGATTCACCTGGGCTTTGTATACTTGATCCAATTCATTTACCTGCTTATTATATTTCTGCTGTTTTTTTGGATCCCTTAAAGGGACGCTTTCAGAAAAATAATCTTATTTTAGTCTACTGCTTCTTAATTATTATTAAAAAGTTTCCAATAAGTCTTAAAGGAGTCCTAAAGTAAAAAAATAAAACAGGACTGTTAAAATACTTAAAATACTGATTGATTACAGTCACAGTATGAGCTGTGCTTTAATTAGCTGTCAGCCGAAGCTTCCCCCGACTTCTCCTTCACAGCGTTGGCTGACTGAGAAGCCAGCACGCAGCTCCTTCTTCTCCTTCCCTGGCCTCATACATCATCACGCTCATTGCGGGGAGCATTCTCATTGATGTTTAAGCCCTAAAACACCTGAGGTCAAGCAAGATGGGAGGAGCTGCTGCGCTGGCTGCCAGTCAGCCAGCGCTGTGAAGAATGATCGGCTGCCGGCTAATTAGAGCACAGCTTATGCTGTGACTGTAATCATTCGGCTCTGTATAAGGTAAGTATTTTAACTGTCCTTTTTTGTTTTTTACTTTAGTTCTCTTTTAAAAGTTAGTAGCTATTCATTTTGCCTTCATACATAATTTTGTAATACTCAAGTGAATTTCCAAAGGGATAGTAATGTAAAACAAAAAATAGCTTACATGATTTCTAAAATAGACAATTTTTATTTTAAGATATTTCTGCTATCGCTTTGTAGGGCTTTGAGGTCCAGTCAAACATATGTTTAGCTGACTAAATAGAGGTGGTAGAGAGGTAGTCAGGCGCCCAGGAAAGCATTTAGGGGGTTATTCACTAAAGTCCGAATTGTTGCGCTATAGGTGTGAATTCACCAGATAAACAGTCACAATAGGCTGTTACTGTTGCAATCGTGTCTTTATAATGAGAATATTGTCGCAGTCGTGACTAATGCAAATCGCACATTAGGGGCTTGGAGGAGGCACATCAGCGGCTTGGAGGGAAAATCAGGGGCTGGGGGGGCAATCAGGGGCAGGAGGGCACATCAGGGGTTCGCAGGAGCAATCAAGGGCTCAGAGGGGCACATCAGAGGCTTAGAGGGGGCACATCAGGGGCTGAGGGGGCACATCAGGGGCTGAGGGGGCACATCAGGGG
>WMED01013170.1:3107-14526 GCA_019650415.1 Pipa parva | reverse complement strand
AAATCAGAAAATCAGGTCGACCCAGGTCCTAGGTCCAGGAGTATATAGGGGCATTAACCAGCCAACCAATAGGAATTAAACTTCATGCTGTCTGAATTTTAAGCAATATGATTTTTTTACACGATTCCCTTTATACTGAACACTAAATTGAAGATAAAATCAGACACTTCATTTTCACTTTATGCAACAGCATAAAATCCAGGTAATACGTATCACAAATGTATAAAATATACTGCATTATCTTAGATAAACTACTTGTCTAGACATAGCTTCAACAAGCCTTCTTTATAACTTCTCATCTATTCACACAGATATGGTCATTACTGACACTTATACTTAGACCACAGTTTCCTACCTTCCTCTGTATTTCAGTATAGGTCTAAAAGCTTAACGACAAACTTTGAAGGATTTCCCTTTTGGGTTGTGGCCAATTAAGGTTTTAGACTTCAAATTTACTGATGATGTCTTCTTCCCATGTTCTTCCATCAACCTCTACTGGTAGGCACTTGAGAGAAACAATATCTCTATACCAAAAATAGAGGTCCCAAAAGGAATACTATACATTACTGCACTATACACTGCTATCAGATGTATTGAAGCAAAAGAGGTGTGCAAGAGTTACACAGTTTTCTTATGTACTTTTCCATATTTCTCAAAACCTGTGTAACTGCCTAATTAATGTATTTCAATGGATGTGCTATTTAAGCTAATGCTGGTGAACCAGAAACAAAAAAAAAAAACCTTTTATTTAGATGAGTGTTTACTGTATTCTGTATGATACAAAGGGAATAAGAGAGTCATTTTGTTTTTTTGAATAACAGTTTATGCTGCCAACATAAAACTTCTTTAATATCTGTTTCAAAATATTTAAGTCATTAGTATGACATAGTATGAACTTCCATCCATCTGGTTCACATTAAACTACATTTCCCAGCATCTACAAAAGCCAAGGGCTATCAAGGGAGTCTGGAGGTAGTCATTTGAGAACAGCTGGCAGGTCATAAGTTGGAAATGAAATTATGTTTTATTGCAGGACAGTCATAACTTCATATAGAAGGTAACGTGGTACAGTGGCATCTAAAATCGCCCCAAATGTCAATGTATATTAGAACCCAAACTATATAGTAACACAATGCTAACAATCAAAGTCAAGGGTATATTAAATATCACAGCGAAAAAGAATACAAACCATGTAAGATATCATGACCTAATTGTTCTAATGTTACCTATGTTAACCTAAATGTAAAAATACAGCTACAATATAATTTTAATTGTATATGTCGCAATAAAGAAATATTTGAAATTATGTTTTATTATCATTATTATTACAGCTGATCATTTTTTGCCACAAACAAATAAGTAGCTTCACCCCTTGGGCAGTTGGGCAGTTGGGCAAGAGAAAAGCACATGCAAGTTGTTTTACTGTGTATTCTGGTAAGGATGCTGAACTTTTAATTGGTGGATGCTTCCGATTGCCCTATTTGTTGATAGCAGAGCTGTTCAGACCTTGAGAAGGTTAGACGTTCTAACTATGCTGAAGACTTCTACTGTAGGTCCTGTAATCAGATTGAGCTGCATTTATACATCAGTGATCTTCAAGCAGTGATTATCCAGTGTTTGTCAAATGAAAACTTTCAACATACAAGAAAGAGGTTTAAGCTCATCATCACTCTAGAGAATGCCTCTGTTGAGGCAATATAGTTCCTCAAATGTAGTAATATACAAAGCTTCCATTCAAAATGGTGCCCCCCACAATTTATACTTGGATTCTTTAAAAAAAAAAAAAACAGGTGTTAAATTAAAACAATGATTCCTCAATACTGGACATTTTTGGACCACAGGCTGATATCTAACAAATTAGAATTGCGCTTCGGGTCACTCTGGTAAGATTTTTAAGATGACCAGGTGCTCTTGGTTTGCTGAACTGGCTCTTGTAGTAGTACAATTTTTACCCACTTGTTGACAGCTTACCCTGCTCCTCAATGTAGTAAGCATATGAAATAAGTCGAGTAAAGGGGACCAAATACAACAAAAGGTTGTTGCCCATGAATGAACTTGACCTGGAAGTTTCCAGTAACCTAATAGGCTTATAAAATGTAGCAACTAAGTGTTAACATGTCTCAATTAGAGTACACTAAATAGCTGGTTTGATTCTGGGATTGTAACTAGCATGTCCATTTCAAGAAAAAACACGTTAATAGATGCAAAGTGGAACAAAAATCTGCTTACACCCGTAAACATAAGCATAAACAGACGCTAACACAACAAAGGTTTTAATAAAAATGTTTGGCATGATATATGGTTCCAGTGCAGATCAGGGTTATTGTGCCTTATCTCCACCTTAAAAATGTACTCCTAATTAAGTAAAATATACTATATAATATAAATGATAAGCATCTGAAATACTTTAAAATAAAGTGTGGCTCATTATTCTAATACAAGGAATACAACTGTTTAACTCACCATTATTAAAGAGCAGGAAACAGGATTTACTTTGACTTGACACACACACACACACACTAGTTGTTGATCTCTTGTCTGTTAAAATGCTATTAGTTCTGGTCTAAAGGTTGTGTGTGACGTGGACCTTTAATCTCTCAGTTTCGCAATGCTGATTTTACTAAAAAGGCAAAGTTGTGTTACACCATCTGCTGGATTATTAGGCCTTTAAATTGGTTTGTTATTGTGTTTGTTAAGATGAAACATATTTGTAACATTTTGGAGAAAACTGTGTCTATTTTGAAGCTTTTAATTCAGTAAATATGTTTGTAATTACATATATTATGCTTCAGTAGAAGGGTTTTTTTTATCTGCACATAACTACATTGAGTAGCCCTTATATTATAACTAGTCATTTATAGTCACCAGTATATACAAAGTAGGCATACTCCAGGTGGCAAAGGCTGCTGGGACTGTTAATTCAGGTGGAACAACATCCTACTAGCCAAATTAGTTTCAACATTATTACCGATAAAGTTTACTCATTTACATTATTGGTTTATTCCAATGGATACTGAATACTTTCAGCAGGTCCATGTCCTTTGTCACAGGGGCAATTGATTCTGAATGGTGTAAAGAGCATTACACAAACCTTTCATCATGACATTGACCACTTTATTCCCCCCAATCTAAACCCAATGTAATCCTCGTTGAATTAAGTCGAACCAAACACCAGACTTTTGGACCAAATAACATTAGAGCATGAGGAAATAGAAAAGTCTGTTCAACAAATCTTAGCAAATGTTTTACGACATATGACTGAATCAGCGCCACAAAAAATATTAAATGAATCTTTTATTACAACAAAGGGGCCACTCAGTGTAGGAATAACTTTTAGTTGGCATTATTCTACGTCTGCTGCTACTTTGTTGATAAGAACAATAGTGACAAATTGTAAGTAAAATCCTGAATGGGTGTTTTATATCTTCTATAAAACTCATCCATAGCTGAGAGAGACACCAGTCTGGTATTGTTCATTAGTTATTTGGACTAAAGTATATAATTCTAGCCAAGGTGGTTAGATTTGGCTGCCTAGAGACTGAAGGGGGTTATTCACTAAAGTGCGACTTCGACTGTCGAATTCACAAACAGTGGATTCCCATAGCAAATCCGCAACAATTTCCCCATTGTAAAGTAGCGACAATTTTTTAATGTTAAGATTGCAACAATTTTCCAATAATAAAGTTGTGACTACCACAATATTTTCATTATAAAGATGCGACTGCAACAGTAGCAGCCTATTGCGATTGTCTTTATCGGGCAAATTCACACCTATACACAACAATCTGGACTTTAGTGAATAACCCCCTGAAGCTGGATATACTGGAAAAGGACTGTTGCTACAGAGGGAACAGCTCTGTGTATTGATCAGTTACTTCTCTTTAAGGAGCAATAAATACTGTATATATTTTAGAGAAATCTTCAACAAGGCATCACTATAACACTTCAATATCATAGTTTATCATTAACTGTGAGGATTAGTTTGTTCAGTATATCTGCAATTGACTCAATGGATACATTACAACATCCAATCAGATGTGAGCAAACAGACCCTGCAGGGTCAAAGGGATCAGATTAAAATGGAAATTTTCAAAGAGAGATTACAATGCCATATATTACTGTATTATCAAAATGAATCATTTTGCATTGAAACTAAGAGCCTATATATGTTATAACTGTAACAATTAAAGTTAGCTATAGTGTTTAGATACATAATTAACCTTGAACATAATAGGTTTTTAGTGTGACTGTAAGAGAGGCAAATCAGAAAACAAGACCATTTTTGTTTGTTCTTGTACGGTATGCAGGTCTGCGATTTCTACTCGCTGAAACTATCAAACCCATTGTCAAAAAAATCCAACATTCTCTTCGATTAACAAACGAACGAAGACTCCAGCACTCCGAAATAAATAAAATCATCTAAAATTTATTGTAATAAAGTTAAAATCCAAGCGTCATGGTAATAAAATAAAAGATAGCTCTTATCTCTTTTTATCTTATTACCATGACGCTTGTATTTTAACTTTATTACAATACATTTTGGATGATTTTATTTATTTCGGAGTGCCGGAGTCTTCGTTCGTTTGCTGTTTGCTACATTGGGACTCTTACTCCTTGACACCCGCTGTTCTTTATACTGTTTTGGTGGATTGAGCGATCCTCTCCTTTTTCTATTCTCTTCGATTAGTCTATTTTGTACTTTACAGATGTGAGTGAAATATTATTTATGTTGTTGTAAACGAGTATGATTTTGTACTCATGCATCTGAGTTGTTGTATGTAACAAATAAACCAACAGATCTGTGATAACCTACGTATATTGATTGGGTGTAAGATCAGGGATGAAGTGGGTGCTGTGTAAAGTAGAAGAAGGAGACACTGGTTAGAGGAAGTTGTTAGAAATTCTACCTTTTATTTAAATGTGAATAACAGGTTTCAAATTCAAGCATTGATGCCCTTTATGAAATGCAGAGTATAGATTCACAAGCCGTCACTTTCTCATTGATGCTGCTGATCAGTTACTGTTAATCCCCTGAAAGTTTTTGCTGTTGTAACGGTGAATACACCCTGGTTCATTTTATCAGTGATGAACCACAGTCTACTAGGCATAAATTGTAAAGGGAAAAACACAGCTATGCTCAAACATGCCATGTAGTCGACAGACTTATATTTCATTATATTTTGGTAAATCCTGATGGTAAATGTAAAACAGTCGTTGCGGTAACTATTAACTAAGAATTGTTTTTAAAATTCCATCAGTGATATCAACAGAGATAATGATTGACAAACATGACAACCAACTGCAGTTGGCATTTACTGATAGGTAATTGAAAGTAAATACAGGTAGTCCTCGACTTACGACGTTGATCCGTTCTTACGCGGCGTCGTAAACCGAATTTCGATGTAAGTCGGATCATACGTTCATACAGTATGGTTGCACGCAGTTTGACTTACATCGCAAAACCGTGTAAGTCGGAACAAGGCATCGTATAAAGCGTCGTAACCCCCGAAACGACGTAACTCGAGGCCGTCGTAACCCAAGGACTAACTGTACCTGATTGGTTGTAATGATTTCATAGCCCTGAACACTTTTTCCCCCCGAATGTGAATAAGAGCCACTAGTCACTCCAAATCTCTCAACTTTGATCCGATTCAAGGGTTATGCATTTTAACTGAGATTTTAGAGACTTTTTTTAAAAGTCAGACTTGAAGGAAGAAGCATTTTTATGTTTCCAGCCTGTATGAGAGGGCATATCTATATGTGAGGGAGAGAGAGACAGAGTATGAGACATTATTTATTAATATTTGGTGCAATATTTCATATTTTTAATAATATTTAATTTTGTTTTGTGGTTAAAAAGGTTTGCTGCGGAAAATGTCATTATTTTTGCTATTTTCGTCCATTTTTCACATTTCATTATTTTTCTCGTGTCGCCAACAAATTCTTTACCTAAATGATTCGATGATGAAAAGGAAACAGATGAATACGGAACAAACGTGCAGCAGAAGAGCAACAATTTTAAGTTGGAAATAATCATTTCTGATGAAACGAAATTTTTACCAACTTCTCAATGAGATAAAAATTCTCCATCTTCTAGAGATAGAAAGCGAATTAGGGGTTATTAATAAAATAGTAAATTCACCTGCTAGAGTCAGTTGTCCGTACATTGCCACCTTTAACCTGCATTGTAGTATAGTCAATCTGTATATAAGATAAGATTCAATTTATTGTCACTGGGAGTGTACAAGTACATAGCAGCGAAAAGCATAATATGCCGCGAACTGCATGTTGTTGGCTTTAAAGGAGCATATGGTTGGAAAGGGCTATCTGAGTGTTGTTAGGTGAATAGGAGCAGTGGCATATAGTAGTGAATTTATTATAATTATGTGTATTTAAAGTGATGTCTTCTTTACATTTGTTTCATTGGCTATATACTATTGCAGTTTTTTCTCTGATGCAGATATTGAATTTAAAGGGATCCTTGTGAATCACACTGCTTGATTATCTTAAAGGCTCTATTGACAACATTGTAAGTAAAAAATGGTTTTATTTTTGCTCTCATGATTTAACGACATACTACGCCATACTAGATTTTCCTTTCTAAGGGGCAGCGCATGTCCTCTGTGGAATTATTTTGATGTGTATCGTGAGAAGTGGGTGGAGAGGTGTATGATGCCTACCCCACAAGCCAAAAGGAACTATTAGACGTGCCTGATCCTAACATTACTTATTCCTAGTTCATGTTGGCATCTGGTTGCCACATTTTCTAAGCCGTTAGAGTGAAAAGTCACTGTTATCGTAACAGGAACCCTGTCATAAGTTCCTTAATTCTGAGCACTTTCATTTAGTAACATCAAGTCCACATTTTCACACCAATACACAGAGAAAAGAAAGAAAGTAGTGGGTAAATACGTGGCTGGCAACTTATTGCCACTGCAGAACATAAATATCTTTGCTGAATATGTTGAGTTGTTGAAGTGGAGGACTGTTGCACTTTCATGCAATTCTCACATTGATAACTGTGCTCCCATATAGAGTGGAATTAGTGTAACAGCACTTCTAGTTTATATCCTACCACCATTAGCAAACCCACTTATTCATGCCTGCATTAAAATGGTCGAAATAAACTACCTTTATTCTTTATATACTTTTTCTTGCACCAAATAGATAACTGAAAATATTTGTTATAAGAACGCTTTAAGGAAGAACAATTCTAAACAACTTTTTTTTAGATTTCTGAGGGATAAATACTTTGGAGCACATTTTCCTAAAGTCAAACTGGCTTTTTGACCAATAAATGCAGGAGAAACAGTCTGTATATTTAATGATATCGCTGTTTGCTCCTATTTACTAAACTGTTCTAAAACCGTTTTATCTCTCAAAAGAATTCTCCACCCTCAGCCTGGCATAAACCCATTATTCCCTATGGAGCTGGTCCTGACATTTAGCCCAAGTCCAAAATATTTCCCCATTGAAAAGAGACATCGATATCGATCTGTAATGGAAGGAGCCCTCATAGAAAATCATTGCAAAGTGTGCCCTGTTAATGATTTATTTCAATTAGGAAACAGTTTATCAATCTTTTGTAAATCAGGGAAACAAAAGCTGACAGTGAAAGGAGGTGAAATTAGTTGATAAGGTCAAACTGGTTTTCATAAATTTGCCCCTAAATATTATATAAACTTAAACCCATTACTACACTAGCAATCTCTATTTAGAAACAAGTTATACATAATATTTATATGGTTGTAGTATAGTTTTTTACATTTTATTTTTTTAATTTGTGATCTGTGAAACAGGAGATGTGTATATCTCTGATCTGTAAAGCAATTAAAATAACAGGATCACCATAACAGTAAGGAAAGCATTGAAGATACATTATATGGTCAACACTGCCATCTTGTGGCCATTGTCTACCAAACACATGAACCCCTAAAGGTACAGTGATGTCTGATGTCAATATTGATTTAGAATTTCAATTAAGGAGCAATTAGATGTAGCTGTAAAAGGCTTCATGATTGCCACAGTGCAAAGAAGTCTACCTGGTATAAACAGAAGTGATTCCATGCAATCGCAAAAATAAAACATAATAATTGCTAAGAAGCAAATGATTCACATGAATCATCCCTGCATTGGGTCTACCTTCAATCGCTTTGCACCAGTTTGTGCTCGCCCATTTCAAGGCACATTAAAAGAATTAACAAATTTGGTAAGCAATTAGCATAATTAGTAGATGAAATGATGAGACGATGATTACGCTATAATTACAGCTATAGAAGACAGCAGAGGATTTTTTTTTAACTGTATGTGAATTTGGCCACTTGCTGCGCACAGCTGTTTGAATTGTCTTCTCCTATCATATGGAACAGTAAATGGGTCTATCCGGACAACAATTATATTTGGTGCAGAAACAGTAATATTATATGCCTCTCTTGCATGTGTAAGGGTCATAGGATTATTCTCCCTATTGGTTTCTCCTTTAGGTCTCTTGCCACCTTCAGGTACCCTATAATACATAATCAGAGAGACAAGCTTTTGTTAGTTATTACAAGGGATGTCTTTTATTTGACCCTCCTTATATAATATACTATAATGGAGGTAGCCCTAAGTATTCCTGCTCACCATTTACTTCCATAGCAGAATGGGTCTCCCAGAAGATTTTTGTTAGTAAAAATAAAAGAAATACAAGTTTATTCATTTCGTTAAAAATCAACAGCACAATGGCCACAACATAAGCAAAAGTTAATAATATGATCCCTGTACCCCCTAATAAGACTCATATCAGAGAACATATATTTAGCACAGGGACAAATAATGAATGGAAGCTTTACTCTGTGATGGAAGCTTGTGGTTTTGCTCAAGCACATTTAGGGATCCCTTTAATAGTTATGCCTACCACTAAAGGGCCCTGAATTGAATTGGCATGTCATCCCTCCAAAACCTAGCTGTTTATTCTAGTTTAAAAGAATCAAAGCCACCAACGCCACACAAATGTCTATTTCATACTACTTTATTACAATAGATATTAACATCATTAATCAGTATTGACACAAGACTCAAATATCTTGCCTTATGAGAAAACACCTTATGGCTACAATATCTATTGTTTTGTGCTATTTTGGTGTCATCTAATGTTATCACCATGTTAATGTCTTCAGGAGAATGAAGCACTACTTCTATAGCAAAGTCTTCATTATTAGACATCCAAGGAAATTTGCATAAGAACCATGAAAAAGATTAGGGCCTCATTGACTAAAGGCCAAATAGTCACAATTAGCTCTGAATTTGCTTCTATTTGCCACTTCCTTGTGTTCTTTTACTGATCAAACTATGCGATGTGGTGAATACACAACCAATTTGTGAAACTACGCCAGTTGTGATCTTACGGAGAACTTTACATGACTTTATGTGCACACGCACAGGTACTTCTACTATTGAAATATGATAAATATCCTAAGGCTGGGTTCACACAAGCGTATGATGTGCAGCGCATCATACACTCATGTGAAGAAACAAAAAAAATATGCCAAGCGTATTTTTCTATAGTACTTACCAGCGACAGTGTGAACGCTCCCTCGGCATTCACATCACTTCCTGTGTGTTCCATTTTTGGCGCTGCACATATACACTGGCCAAAATGTGGCACACAGCGTTCTGGACCCAGCGTATGTGCATCATACGCTGGTGAGTCCGGAACTAGGTAAGTATCATCGGCTTTCATTGAGCCATATGTTTTTTTTCCACACAAGCGTATGATGTGCTGCGCATCATACACTCGTGAACCCAGCCTTATTCTGAAAATCGAGTTGAAGGAGTGAGTAAACTAGTGGCAGGCATAGTTTGTCCAAATGTAAGGGAATTAGTCACATTGCAGAAAATAATGCCCTTTGCTGAATAAGAGATTATTTGATCAATTTCACTTGAATACTAGACTAATTAAACTTTGAGGAATTCCTCCCTCCCCTCCCCCAGCAGGACCCTGCAGCCACGATAGAATTGTATATACAGATGAAGCAGGGATAATTCTGGTAGAATCAGTAAAGCTGATTTTGTCATTTGAAACAACTAATCAAAATATCCAGATATGTTAACAGTAGTTTCTCCATAAGTCTATCGTCAGTTATCTTAAATCATTGTGTTACAAAGTATTTATTGCAATGGTAATGGTGCCGCCTACTTTTTAATTTATTACATGGACTTTTAATATATTTCAATAAATATTTGTTTTATCTACACAGAGTGCCGGAGATCTTCCATTTTTTGCACAAAGTATTTATTGACAAATTTAACTTTAACTTTAATTTAAATTTAACTACTTCTGAATACACAAGAGACTAACAATAGACAATTTGCTTTCTTTATCATTTGTGAGAAATAAAATGTTCTTGACTGTTTTTTTTAACCTATACACTTTATTTTAACTTTTTTTCTTTTCTGACTGACATAAGCATTACATGTATAGTTTTATTACTATCAGTAGAGAAACCTCTGCAAAATGGATGCGCCCAGTTATATAGAAAAATACAAATATGCTAAAAAATAATAATTTTTTTATTGGTGAATTAAGTTACTCTTTTATATGTTACTGTGCCTTCAATAGGCCATGTAATGTAGAATGTCTCCCTTATCATATGGGTTTGGTTTCCTATTAAATATGCCTCATATGTCATCTTGCAACGAACATTACACTATTTGTGTTGAAATAAGCTTGGCTTCCCATAATTCTGTATTACATGTGAAAGATGCTCAGTACAGTTATAAAAGCAGAAACAAAAACTCTATTACCAAGAGGTCTGGATCTCGACTATCTCATAACCATTTAAAAAAGGATTTCCTGAAAGGAGTTTGATATTAGGATACTACTTAACCTTGCCATATGATATAACACAGAAGGTTAAAGCGTGCTGTGATCAAGTTCCTTTCCTAGCTGGTGCTTAATGCATAAATATAGATATTCTCTCTTTTTTTTCTCCCCGTGAAATACCAAACATGCAATTTCTTCTTGATTGCAGCACATTTCTTGTACAGTAATAATATGTCTATGATGTGAACAGAAGATACAAAATCACAAGACGCTCTGGGATAAGGAAAAGAGATGATTTAGTCTAACCTGAAAAGTGTTCAGAGTAATCAAAAAAAAAAAAAAAACACCCCAGTCTCAGTGTTAAACTACAATCCCCAGCAACATCTCATTGAAACAGTTGGAAAGGTAAACCAAACAACTTATTAATATACTTGTGAATTTATTATTTTCATTTTTACTGGTACTTACAAGATTCATTTTCTGCCTCTAATTGTCTTGTTTTATCTTCCAGCCAGGGAACAGCATAAGACTTATGTGGGTGCCACCTACTCTACAGGAGAAAAACAAGTTCAAGTCCTCACTTCGCACTGACTGATCTGCGCTCGCTGAAGTCCT
>WMED01013169.1:0-14527 GCA_019650415.1 Pipa parva | reverse complement strand
TCAAACCCTAGGGGTTTGGTGAGTCGGTCTCAGGGATTCGGCGGAGCCTCCGCCACAGAGATCAAGGGATTTATTACTAAAGAAGGGTGATTTATCACTAAAGGAAGGGTTCGGTGAATGTGCATATGAAACTGGTGGGTTCGGTATCTCAAACAAGGTTAAGAACCACTGAACCTAGTGGTATATTTATGTGCCCAAATTATTGTGCTAATGTTATTGATTGTATACCCCCAGTAATATATTATATTATATATTCCATACTGTTATGCCTATTTTTTAACTCATCGCTACGTCTGTCCTGACCTTCATCTTGAGCTTGTACTGTTCTGGGTGAAGGCACATTATTTTGACTAGGATCTGTGGGTTTACTGATCCCAGATTTACAAAGGTTTCCAATGTATGGCTTGGCTTTTAAATCAGACACATATAATATTTTACCTTTTATAAAACCACAAGAAATGGAGACATATTACATTAAAAGGTCAGCCGATCCATAGTCTTAGATTTTATATAAAGTCAGTTACCCTTTTAAACACCTCCAGTGTGGCTTTTTGTGCAGGATAATTAGTAACCTTTAAATTGTGTCATCTTGCAGGTTCGGATACATATTTTCATAGATGTTCTTTCAATTAAATAAATTCTTTAAATTGTCATATTTTTTTTTTTAGCTGAAACCTTTTCATTCGTACCTAATTTGTTTTTTTTCCCATCATCTCTGTCATCAACAGGAATCTACAAGTAAATGAGCTCATTCCTCAGCCTAGTGTACAGGTGACAAACTGCATACAATCAAGCAATTTAATTAACACTTATTTTACTTTATTCAGCTAATTTCTGATGTGTTCACTGCAGAGATCCCCCAACCTTAATTAAAAACTGAATGAATATCATGAAAATGCAATAGGAATGACAGCTTTGGGACTACAGGTCATTGTACAGAGTAAATAAGCAATTTAGTAGGGCAGTTTAGTTAAAGAGGAGGCCCCAGTTTGTTATGTTGCGAGTGGGGCATGATTTTGGTACCATTTCTGCCAGTATGGAAACTACATGTCTAGCACACTACATGTCTAGCACCATACATGTCTAGCACCATACATGTCTAGCACCCCCATTATCCTGGTAGTGTAACTGCACATAAAATAGTGGTTACCTCTGCTTCCCTGTATTCAGATAACTTGGCACTATTATTTGCTTGGTGGTTGGACGATTCTTGTCTCCTGTGTGTACTGTAGTGTGGCTTATCACTCAGGAAGGAGGATTAAGTGGCAAGTACTTGGGTCAGTTCTGCCTGGACTTGTCTATGTTTCCCTGTCCTTATTTCATTTCAACTCTTACCTGTGGCTTATTTATGCTTCAGACTCCTTTTATGTTTGGCTTTGAGCACCGTTGTTTTCCTGGGTATCTCCTCCTGAAGGCTGGCCAGGCTTTTATAGACAGAAGTCAAGCTGACACTGTAATCCCTAAGGGGCATTTTTTTTTGTAGAGCCATGGCTAATCAGGAATAATGAAATGGGGCCAAAACAACAGTGGCACGATCAGAATATGCCAACAGATTTTATCACTGCAGATTATATTTAATGCACACTGTTCTCTAAAGAGAGAGAACGATCCTTAAATGGTATGTGGAGACATCAGTCTCTTCCACAGTTTTGCTCAAAATATAAACATAAATATTATAAGCAAAATGTCATCTAGCTAATTAATCAACTACTTCATCTCAAAGTAATAGGTCATTGCTTTTAAGGAGGCTTCAACAAATAAGAAATATCAGTTCTTTTGCTCGAAGAGATAATATCTGAGTTTAATTTTTTAAAAACTGTTCTTGTCAGACTGACGAGGAGGTATGGAGCAGTGAGGGAGGAAGGCTTAAAATGGAAAAGGGCAGTGTAAGGTATGTAAAGAGGGTGGCTCTGTGAAGAATGTGGGACAGTATTGGGACAAAGGAAAGGAAATGTAGGTTTAAGTAACAGAGTAAAGGGATTTTAATGTTAAGAGAGAGACTGTAAATTATTTGCTTCTTAAATGGAAGCGGGTTGTGAAAGAGTCTATTCCATCCAACAAGAGCGTGGGAGGCCATCTGTCTGTCTTACATAGCAGTGGTGAAATCTTCTTTACTCCCTGACTCCTGCTTTTCCCCCATACATTTTAGTCTGCTCTGCAGTCTCTTTGCATAAGGTTGAACATTTCTAGATGAAATCATTTATAGGGTTTAGTTCTCCTTAAGAATCACTGTACCTGTCACCTCATTACTAAATTAGGTTCTACTAATAAAATAAATGTTTTTTTAAAATAAATATGAATGTAAAAAAAAAAATGTACCTTTATACAGCGTTTCTTTCTGTCATCTTCCCTGTCAGCCTGACTTTTCTTTCTCTAGTTGGGTTGGGCGGGGCTAAATGATGACTGAAATTATAGCTCCTCCAATTAGATTCCTGCTACATTGTGATTTAAGGGATTTGATTGGAGGAAATATAATGTCAGTCATCATTATTAGCCCTGCCCAACCTGTCTTGAGAAAGAAAAGTCAGGCTGACAGGGAAGATGACAGAGAGAAATGCTATGTAAAGGTACATTTTTAAAAATGCATATATATTTAAAAAAAAGTTTATTTCATTAGTAGAACTTAATTTAGTATTAGAGTATTGAGGTGACAGGTCCACTTTAAATGAACTGATTTTATACTTAAAATCTGTTTAGGAGAAATAGATACCACATGCTCCACTTCAAGAGGAAACACAACAAAGTATAACAGTTTTTACTCAGTGTTCATGGCAACCCGTTAATTAGCTATCAGTCTGATTTCAACTTAATTAAATGACTTACTGACCCACAAAGTCAGATGCTTAGTCTTTCATATCTGAGATAAATCAACCAAATAATTGTTTTAAACCCAGTCTAAATAGAATCATCACTGTAAAGGGCAGCTATTGGCTTTTATTTGATATTGTGAAACCTGTAATGCCAGTACTGAATACAAAGTGATTCTTTAGTTATTAGATCTGGAATCTGTAAATTACCTTGCTGACATTTTTCATTTTCTTTATATCCATAAACTGCCACTTTACATGACAGAAAGCCACCATTTCCCTGCATGTACATGTCACAGAGTGTATAATATATAGACTACAGGAGAATTCTTCTGGTAGTTTCTAGAATAATATATTTTCCTGCTTCTCAGTAATCGGGAAAAGATTTTCGAATGAAAAAGATGAGTTTACTTGTGAAAATTAGTATTACATGTTACCAGTTACTGGAATTTGTCAATTTGTTAACCATGAAATTTTTAATTACAATTGAATCCATTATTTTTACACAATTCCATTTTGTGAAGTGAATTGAAAATATTTATTAGTCAATGGATCTGTAGCACTGTCTGCAAGGAAAAAACAAAGATAAAGGGGGGGGATTTATTAAAGTCCAATTCCTCCTGATCATATTTGTAACACAATGATCGGATCTGCAACAATATGCCATATGCCAATAACATATCATACTGGTCTCAAACTGAAAGTCCAGTGAATTAAAGAGACACTATAGTGCTGATATAACTGCACGCATACATATAAAACTCCTTTATACTAAGGCAATTGCTGACACAAATAGTTAAAAAAAATTTAGGGAAGAAATAATACTTGCCGTTTGTTTCCCTTAATTAGTTTTCCTGAGAGCTGACATTTACCCCTTCCTCTCTTTTCTGTTCTGCACAAGAAGAAAAAGCTGCCTGACTGCTATTGGTTAAGCAGTTTGCTAACCTTTTGGCCGCATAAATTAAGTTGGAATGTAGGAGATTACAGAGGGAAAGCTGACTTGTGCGCAGACCTTACATTACACATTAGGCAAAAATGTCCAGGGGAGGGTAGCTTTTCATGGAAAACTGGCCAGTACACATCACACACACATTTCCTGGTGCGGGAGTTTATCAGTGCTGCCTACTCAATCATTCTGCGTCACATGAAACAACTACTGGGGAGAAACACTTCTCACTAAGGTATAGTACTGCATATGTAAAGATGTAATTTGACTATGTGGTAGCCAGATAAAGGGGAAAAATGATTTATAGTCCTGTCACGGGCCAAGTCCTCTCCCTTTATCCAAACTAACCACAGTGGTTTAAGGGAAAAATAAAATAAACAGTAACTGGGGAAGGGCAGGATAACTCCTCTACATAAGTCCCTTGTACTTGATAATTGTGTAACCGTGTTGTGGATTAATTATAACCTTGTTCACATACTATAGAACAGCGGTTCTCAACCTTTTGAGAACCGCGACCCCCCGGTTGTGACATCACGGACTGAAGTTTCGTCCGAACGTCATCATGTACGTGCGTCATGTGGTGATGTTTTTGGCCAACGTCACCCCGCAGGAACCCTTATAAGAAGGGTCCTGTGGGCGCTTCCGGTGCCGCAGTGGTTCGCGACCCCCGCCGGAGTCGTGACCCACAGGTTGAGAACCGCTGCCATAGAAGATGATGATCTTCCCTCAGGAATGACTCCAGCAGGCAGAAATTGCACTTCACACTTAAAACTTTATTAACCGGAACTCCAAAACGATATCACTTAGTCACAAACCAAGAATCCTTAGGCATTTCAGATACTGTCAAAAAAGAATTATTCCTTGCTGCATAATTTGGGGTTTCTTTCTCCTTATGAGAAAAATGGATATAAAAAATTCCCAACTAGGTGACATAGATGTGAATTGATAAGCTGTCCTCAAGTAGTGGGCACCTGACTTCCTGTTCACCTACTTTTTATAATTCACTATTGAACTCCAACCCACTATATATTGTAATAAATGATATCGCTGAATTAAACACAGCCTTCTCTTGAACCCACTAGATGGCGCTGATACTTAGGAAAAGAACAGATCACTCCCTTACATATAGATTTATCAAGGAAAACTACAGGGACTAATATTGGCAAATAAAATTTAGTAATGCCTGATTATTTCAGGATATTACAAATATAGTTCCCCTTTAAAAAAAAGGTGCAATTAGTTTTAGAAACTGAGCATAGAGTGGTAGAAGCATTGTGAATAGTCAGATGTTGTGCCCACTTACAAATAAACACTATCTAAACCGGTAAATCAACAGCAAACTAGCCTTTACCCAAGGTAAGAGTGCACCATCTCTCACTCTTCTGCAGCCTTGTTTTTAACAATGGGAAGTGGCAGTATCATTCCTGATATAAATGGGGAATACAATTCCTGTGACCATTTATAGAAACAGGGCTGCAATTGTGAGTTATGTGGCACCGTTACCAGGGATAAAAGCACAGTGGTATGAAACACTATGGCAGCCAGACTAAAAAGCAATGTTTTTCCTTTGTGCTGTTGTATCCCCTCAATAACTGTAGTATAAGCTCACCAGGCTACACTAATGAAATGAAAACCATGATTTGTCTATAGCACAATAACCTACGGTAGAAAGTGGTGAAACTTCAGATTAAGGGGACCCCTGGGGCCCTATTCCTCTGGAGCATCATCTCTCTTCACTCCTGCAGGTGCCGGGAGACTGTAAAGGGGTCTCAATCACAACCATGATTGCTGCGCCTCATATTGGTGTGCCCCTGGTGGCTGAGCATCTTTCTGTTATAAAAATGTCCTATCTCATTCCTAAATCAAGATAAATAAATAAAGAACACGCTTTCTCCATATGCAAGCACAAAAGGTTTTAAAACAATGAATATATTTTTTCAATGCTAAAATACTGAAAAGTAGTAGAGTAGTTTTTTCTAATAATAATAATCTAATATTTGTGTGAATATATTGCAGTTGTATTTCCTACAAGAGCCAAACTTTATAATCCTCTAACACCTTACTCCACTTTTTGTGGTGTCCACTGCACATATCTAAAAAGGTCATTTTTATCTACACATTTATCTTACACTGGCTGCAACAAATGAGAAAATCTAATTAACTGCTGGTCACTTTGTTAATGATTGTCAAAAAGTACAAATTATTTGGGATCTGATTGATAGAAGGGATAAAAGACTTAGTTCTACCCAGATTCTGACACCAGTGATCACCTATGGAGTGGACATATACTTCCTTATAGATTATCCTTACATGGGCAATTCATCCATAAGTAAAACTTCTTTCAAAATACCATATATAGATTAGCCAATCATGGTGTTAATGTGGATCTCATTTTTCAAATGTAAAATAATTTCTATCCAAAAGAAATGTGATCCATCAACAATCATTTTTTTATGCCTGTCTTTCCCTGCTGATCAAGTAGTTTCGCTACTGCTACCAACCAGTTAATGCTAATTAATGCAATGGGAATGGGAATATTGAGGTCACTGAAGACTGATTTGCAGCAGTGAAATTGCCCTAGATGTTTACAGTCTTCTGTCAGATTTCCCTAGAGAATATTCTTTCTTCTTTTCTCTGTCCTCACCTTGGTGAGCACACTGACATGCACTAGACTAGAGCAACCAGTTCTCAGGGTAGAACAAATAATTTTTATATTTCAATTGACTTTAAAAATAAATCTAAGTTGCTAGTAACTGCATCCTAAAAATCAGAAGTAATGGATGTAGGATGTAGAATCTTGGGTCTGTAGAATTCAGCTGCTAATGCCAGACATGAAAGACCAAGGGATAGATTTCTTATGGTAAGAAGTGGGGAAAAAAGCCAAACTGCAGAATCTTATTATACAAAATCTCATTTCACTTTGTTTTCCTTTGGTTTTAAAACTGAAGGAGCATTTTTTTTTTTAATGTGTTTTTTTTTTTTTTTGCAAAAAATTATGAGATCAGATCAGTGAAACCAGCAAAGACAAAGTGAGAAAAAAAAATGTTTAAAACAAAAGTTTAATTAGTAAACCTTGGTAAAAATGATTTATAATTGATATAGGAGAAATAGATAAAATCAGGTGTGGCTAAAATGCTGAAAATTAAAAGGACCTACATAATAACAAGTGCAGTATAAAACAACGGCCAACAGATGGCAGTCTATATGAGTCCAAGAAAGTAATACTTTGAGAAAATATCAGAAAATATATCAACCTTTATCTCCATAGAGCAAGTCATTAATGTTTCATATTCACAAGCTTCATATTTATAAGCAATACAAACATTTCAAAGTAGTGTTTATGTGTACAAAATTGAATGTCTCTCTCAAGATCAACTTTATAACATTTACATTATACAGATTCATTCACTGGCATGGAAAGCTGCAAGAGAAAATTGTGTTTGTTCTACGGAAACACTTTAAAACCATTGGATTTCATGTAAAATGCAAGCGATGACTAATGGCCGGGACAGTGCAGCTCAGTACAAATAATTAGCATTCATTAAACCATGTGTATAATTTTAATGAAGAACCGTTAAGTCATTCATTTGTACAGAAGATAAGTTACACTGAAGGGTTAATCATTACATCACTACATTACCTCTCATAGTCATATACAAACTAAAGGGCAGACAAACCTGTCAGGATGCCGATAACTTGATATGATAATTATAGAGGGGAGATGTAAAGGAATTAAAATTAGGCTGTTATTCTCTGATTTTCTTATATAAGAGTTATAATATTCAGTGGGAACATCACTATTAAGCACACAAGATGTAAGCTTTCTCAGTAGACTATTACACTGCTATTAAAAGTTACCTATGTTTACCATTTAACCATTGCAGCATACATATATTCATGCACTATATAATTATACTTTGCAGTATGTTCCATCCTTAGTAAATAAGCAATAGTTCCTCTGTTTTATGCTTGGGTTAGATTGAGCCACTTCAAAGCAGCAGTTAACCTATTCAGTGCTGCATACAGAGCATTTTTGTTTTATGTGTATATATACTGTATATATATATATATACAGTATATATGAGTGTGTTTGCATTGGGAGATCATTCGATTTGTATGTATGTTCAACTTAGCACAGTTAAAGTGACACTGACAGGTTTTAATTGTTTACAATGAACGATTGCATCACTATTTACAATCCACCCTCTAATATATTGTTACTTAAAATGCTCTCGATTAAAAGGGATGTAGAAATCTGTCAGCGTCAGTTTAGTGGACTGTGGCTAAGGCAAAGCATCAATAACTAAAGCATATTTTGGATTTGTGAGAACCTTGCCTCTCTCCTTTCACAGACACTTGTGATCATATTAAAGGCAGAAGTATTTTGTAAGTCATCTGATGCCTTTGAATTTTGACCTTAAAGTTTGCTAATAAAAACAAAGTATCTCAGAATTACATGGTACAATACAATACAGTAAACAAACCTAAAAGCCGCTCAAATCCCTTTAAAGCATGCAGCCTCTGATAAGCAAACTGTGTTAATTCGGGTGCTCAGGAGTATATTTAGGACCCAATGGTAAATTCAAAATTCTCCAAGTACTCCGGCATGCCAACAGTAAAAAAATATTTACTTTATTGGAGTAATCTTAAAAGCAGGTACAAAAGTAAATTAAAATAAAAAATGTGGCATCTCTTTTTGTACTTTTTGTACCTGCTTTTAAGATTACTCCAATAAAGTGAATATATTTTTTTACTGTTGGTGTGCCGGAGTACTTGGAGAATTGACAATACAATACAGTGTCAAATGCCATAAGGATAGTTATACAGATATAGTAAAAAGGGGGGCAAACACAGTATAGTCGCAGTTCCCTAGGACACATCACAGCCTTAGTGCAAAGTACCTAAAGTATTCCTAATCCCTAAACAGTGTAGGTTGCTGTATGTCATTTGCCCCATGTGCAGAAAATGGACACACTGCTTTCCCACAGTTCCATTTTCTACTACACATATCACAGTTTCTGAGCAAAGTGCAGTGACATGTTCCAGGTACAAATTCTATAAAAATTCTACACAATTGCTATGCCTAACACACTGGCAGACATCGTAAGCAAGTAGCCTACAGCCAACCAAAAGCCAGAAGGACAAGAGATTGGTTTGGCTTAGCTGCTTGGCTGCCAATGGACTCAAAACAAGAACTTACAGTACATCAACCCTTTCCCCCACACTGCTCTAGTTAGGGCAAGTAGTCAGCATAGCAAGCAGGAAAGGCACCCATTAGATATAGTTGCCAAATTTCAATAATGAGTCTACATTGAAGGCACCACAGACATTTGTCCCAGGATCCTTCACCCACTAAGAACTGAATGACATATTTCCAATAGCCAGCAGAAAAGCCTTGTAGTCTATGCTTCCCTACTCACATAACATTTGCTTCATATTGCAAAGCACAGCCTAATTTAAGGACCACCTCTACCTGTCAGATTCTGTTCCACCTCAGTGAGCAATCATCATTGGCATTTGGCAATCATTGGTAAGTGATGAGTGCCAGTGGGACATAATGGAAGAGTAAAATTGTAGTCAAAACAATGTAGCACAAACAAACAGTAGCCCAGACTCAGAGCAGTCTCCACTACAGGGCACATTTGGTAGTGGTTTCTGAATACATTATTGAAACTGTATTTTTTTACTGAGATTTATGGACCATTTAAATGTAGACCAGATATATAATATTTCCATTATACCACTATGCATTGTGTCTATATGTTATATTGTCTCTACAACCAGCAGCATGTAGTGAAAATCACACAGTATATTAAAGGTAGACTATTCCAACAGTTTTCAGACATTAATATGTAATAACGACCTATTTAAGGTACTGGTCTAGCAGAATAATATTTTTAGAGTGGTTGGCAGGTTGTCTTAGAGGTTTACAATTTTCTTATGATAAACTGGAGAATTTTAACTTTAAAGGCAACTAAATTCGCAGGCTGAATAGCAAGCTTTAGTAAAACCAAAACCCCTGCAGTGGCTGTGCTGTGATTCTTAGGTAAGCCCCCTGCCTGCCACAAAGTACTGGTTTGACTAAGTGTTGGCTAAATCCAGCCTGTGGCTTTAGCTGCCTTTTAAGGGGGATGCACATCCAAAACATTTATGCATCAAGACAATGGGAGTTATTCACTAAGGTGCGAATTTGACTGTCAAATTCTCAAACAGTGGATTCCCATAGCAAATCCGCTACAATTTCCCCATTGTAAAGTCGCAACAATTTTTTAATATTAATATTGTGACAATTTTCCCATAATAAAGTCGTGACTGCGACAATATTCTCATTATAAAGATGCGACTGCGACAGTAGCAGCCTATTGCAACTGTCTTTATCTGGCGAATTCACACCTATACGCAACAATTTGGACTTTAGTGAATAACCCCCAATATGTGTATGCACTTTAGAAGTGCTACTCTACTAAGTCTAAAGTAAATTTCATAAAGTAAGATACATTTATTATCGGAGGTTCAGAAATGATATGATGTATTTTTCTTCAGCTGCAAGTTGCTGGGAGTGTCCAAAAAAAAAAAAAAAGCTTCAACTTTTACAGTAGTTGCTAAAATTCCATTAGACCAGAGGGCACAGGTTAACAGTTAAGGTCACAATCCAAATGGAACTAGACACACCAGACTTTTCTTCCATGTCATACTGTCTGTGCCTCTTCTTTTGTATGTATGTATATTTTTATTTATAATGAGCCACTAGGTTACGCAGTGCTGTACAATCCAACAATACAGTTATAATACAGACAAGAGAAAAGTGTGTAACAAAGAACAAGTAAAATACAAGCATACATTCAAGAAAATACATCACTCTAAGTGCCAGGCCATGACTGAAACAAGAGGATGGAGATCTCTGCCCCACAGCTTACAATCTAAATAGGAGGAAGACTTACATAAACAGATAGAAGGGTAACAAGTGCAGTAGCATAAAGTGACAGTTCATTTTACTATAGGTGACAAATAAGAAAATAAATAAAAAATATAAATTTTGAATAAATAGTTAAATATAAAATATGGACATGAAAACCAGTGCTAGTGCTCTACGAGGTAAGATTTTAATTTAGATTTGAAGATATTGATGGATTGCTCTTGGTGGAGGTAGAGGGGTATAGAATTCCAAAGATAAGGGGTCTTGGTGAGGGTCTCCTTGAAGAAGGTTGTCTTGTGAAGAGCAGAGTTGATGGCTAGGTGCATACAAGCAAACAAGGGAAGATATGCAGGGAGGGGTAACAGAGTGAAGAGATTTAAATGTCAAAAGTAGGACACCGTAAATAATACATTTATTAACTGGGAGCCAAGGAGCAGACAGGAGTTGTGAGGGACACTTCTGGGTAAGAGAGAGATTATTCTGGCAGCAGAATTTAGAATAGACTGAGCGGGGAAAGATGGGAAACTGGAAGGCCAGTTAGAAGGGCATTGCAATAGTCCAAGTGGGATAAGATAAGGGCATGCATAAGGGTGTTAGCAGTAGCCTGAGAGAGAAATGGATGGATCTTGGCAACGTTATGAAGGAAAAAAGCAACAGAACAGTTTTTAGTAGTGGTAGCAATGTACTTAGTGAAGGAAAGCACAAAGTCAAAAGTCACCCGAAGAACGTGCAGAAGTAACAGGGTTAATGATCACATCATCAACTGAAGTGGAAATGGAGGAAGCAGGACCAGGTTTAGGTGGGAAAATAATCAGTTCAATTTTATCAAGATTTAGTTTGAGACAGCACCAGGCCATCCAAGATGAGATAGCCAGGAGACAGTTGGAGATTTTAGTATTGATTTCAGGTGTTAGCACAGGGGCAGATAAGTAAATTTGGGTGTCATCCGCATACAGGTGGTATTTAAGACCAAATGAGCTGATGATGTCAACCAGGGAAAGTGAGTACAGGGAGAACCAGAGGGGACCAAGGACAGAGCCTTGAGGTACCCCACACTAAGTGAGGTAGCAGAGGAAGAGTCATTAGCACGGGAGGCAAAGAAGGAACGATCAGAAAAGTAGGAGGTCAGCCAAGATGCAGCTTGATTACGGACACCAAGTGCATGGAGAATCAGAGCAAGAAGGGAGTGATCAGCAGTGTCAAATGCAGAGGATAGGTCCAGGAGGATAAGAATAGAAAAGTGTCCCTTGTCTTTGACAATCTGGAGATCGTTTGCAAGTCTGCACAGAGCAGTCTCCATAGAGAACTGTGGCTGAAAACCAGATTGCAAAGGGTCCAGGAGATGATGGGCATGCAAATAGTTTTTCTATTTAGTTTTTCTTTATTACATTGACATTCTTTATAAATACTGAAAGCCTCTAGACATTATAAATTACATTTTATAGAGTCAGTTAGACCTTGGGCATTAAGCAAAACACCTAGCAATGCCCCTGTTATGGATTGTATTGATCACAGAAAGTTTACTCATTGATCAATATATTGATCAAGCAGTTTAAGCTAAATGGAGATGATATTTTCAGAATGTAGTCAGTAGAGTGTCTAAGGAATGAAGTACAGTTCCCCAGTGCAGGGTAAGTCACCTAACTTGACATACTGCCTCCTTACAAATAAAGAAAACTTACTGAGATCCAGGAGGGTGCTGTGTGCAGACAATACAGGACTGTAAGTAGGAGCAGTAGATCAGTCAGAATTCAAAAACTATCTCTATGGTGGTAATTCTTAATAGTCCAAATTTGACTGGAAAAGCAAATTTGCAACACTACTTTCACATTTCCAATCAAAGTCACACAAATAGGTGTGTAACTTTGTGGCAGCAGTAAGCTTTTGTTTTGTTTTGCAGTATTATCAATACTTTCTTTAAAATTGAAAGTCTGCTTCTTCACTTCTAAAGAGTGTATTGTCGATAGATCTTCCTTAGCATATTTTCCATACACTGCAGATACAGAATAAATGATAAAAGAGCGCACACACAAGCTACTAATATTAATAACAACAACACATCATGTTTTTTAACACTTTTACATGACAAGATGAAGAAGGAGATGAAGGGAACTTTGAGATAATGTGCAAATTATGGACTATAAACCAACTCGCAGCTCATTTGCAATATCATTACTGTGTCTAATTGAAGAAGATTATAGAGCGATGATAAGTGGCATATGAAAAATGCTGATAAGCAGCAGAAATAACGGGGGGATTTGTATTTTCTGTTTTTATTTTGTACTGTTTGTTCTTCAGGTGTTTTTTGATTTTTTTGTTCATTCAGTCTTTAGGATGTGTTAATGTACTATTATAAAGAATTCCTTTTGGTAATAAGGATCATTACAGAAAGGATCAGTAACACTGGAAAACAATGCCATTTGGTTTGGAATGGCGGTTGTTTGTACATTGTACTTACAAAATGTTATATTTTAAGTTAATTTTGATTAATTATTAAATTAAATCGTATTAGCGTTATGAACAAAGAAGGGCACCACTCAGGGCCTAATTGACTAAAGTCTGAATTCACCTGTTAAATTCACTTTGCAACAATTCGAGTCGCATCGCCAAAACAGTCACAAATTCTCTTCTCCTTATTTACGAAGCTGTAGATTGATTTGTCAAACAAGCAAACTGTTACGGATGCAGTAGCATGCATAGTGTGGCGAAGTTGAATAGAAATAGAATGCGAAGTCTTGCGAATTGATATGAATTCCCCCAGTTAAGTGCAGTGATGTCATCCTCACCATATCCCGAACTGTATATAAGTGATACTACATCTATTTCTATGTCACCTTGTCCTTAGTTCAAGTTTAGCTGCAGACAGATTTAGTTGCAATCACCATTGTCACTTTTGAAGAAATAGTAGCCTTATGTCACTGACTCCCCTGCTTGCTCAGTATGCAAAGTACCTGTGGAAGCACATGTGAAGAGCTCTGTAAATTCACGGCTTTCGTAGTCTCCTGAATTAGACACATATTCACTACATCACAGATTTTGCTCAATAAGCGGATATGGGGAAGTGGGAATCAAATGTGAATTCCTAGCTAGAAATAACTATTCAGCCTTTAGACAATAAGGCCCTCAGTTTTGGACTCTTTGTAAGCTAACAGGCTTATTCATGAACACGTGGAAAATATTTTGGAAGACCCCACTTGCCCTGCTTTTAATCTATTCGAATTCTTAACTTCTGGAAGTAGATTTAGGTCGGTGAGAACCAGAACAAATAGACTGATAGACAAATAGACTGATAGACAAATAGACTGCTACTAGTTACTTCCCTCAGGCAGTAATATTGTTAAACAAAAAAGAATTGCAGGTTTTTTAATATTGCATGATAATCACATATTCACTTATTTATGCTGGGGTTGGTGTGATCGATTAGATTGATGTGTATCATCTTGAAGTTTACAAAATGTTATAACTCACTGCACTAAGCTAACTATATTTTATTGGTATTTAATATTTGCTATTCACCTTATTTTAAAAGTTGTACTTTAGGACGTGGCTATTCATATGGATATGCACTTTATATAATCACATTTTGACATGGTAGTTGCACTAGAATATTTGCACATTGCACGGCAATTTAACTGATAATTTGCACATTTTAGTTTACTGCTTGGGAGTGTTTGGATTATGGGAATTCGGCACTGTTGTTGTTGTTTAATAATTCTTTGCACTTACCCCAAGAAAAATTCCTGTTATGTTTACATTCTTAGCAAATGTAAAAATGATGATGATGATGATGAACTCTGCAACGTACAGTGGGGAAAAAAAGTATTTAGTCAGTCACCAATAGTGCAAGTTCCACCACTT
>WMED01013168.1:0-14527 GCA_019650415.1 Pipa parva | reverse complement strand
AAATGTGCGCCGCCGCGACGTTCACACCGTGACGTCAGTGCGCATGCGCGGCGGCCGCAACCCGGAAGACTCGCGGCGCCGCAATGCCCGACGCTGGAGCGGACCGAGCGGGTAAGTATTAAACCTTACACCACCTAAGCCAGCTATAGTACAGGCCTTTCACGCCTATAGGGAAATCTGGCACTGTATTCACCCCTGCCAGTAAGTTTCTAGACTGTGGAAGGACAACTCAAGTCAGAAAGAAAAAGCCAAACCTGTTACAGGCTGGGGGGGATGAAAGATTACCCATGCCTCAGGGCAGAAAATATAATCACTATGCTAACCCCAGATAAAAGTCTGTCTCTATTTATAATTCATTCATAAAAAAATATGAAAGTTAAAACCTCACGTTTTCTCTTTCAGATTGAATGAAACTCACCGAGATAGCGCCATTGTTACACAATGATTTACACAATTACCAGAGCTCTTAGTAAATATCACTGTGATATTGTTCTCTGATTAAAGTTCAAGACAACTAAACCAGATACATTTCTTTTACTACAAGTTTCAATTTGAGTAGATGTCTAGCATTTGGACACAATCCAGAAAACATACGTTTGATTTTCCTAAAAGACAAAAAAAATGAGATAGTGCTAGGTAGGTGGTTTTGTTTTTGTATGGGTTGCATGACTGACCTGGTCTTCACCCTTCTCAACTCCCAAATCTGCATCTTCCAGCAGTCAAAGTCAACTAATGCTGACATCAGCCATTTATCATCTTGTAAGAACAGACTCTGGAATGACTGTTTTTTTTTTTTTAATGCAGGGGAGAAGTTCTTTAAATCAGTTTAAGATGTTATCTTAAATGAAAGCAAAACATCTGATTAAAGGATTACATTTTTGCTTTCCGAAGGCATGCCCCTGGTCCAGGTGTTCTGTAATCATCTCCAGCCTACAACCGTTGAACGCTGCCCCCACCCACAAGACTCTAAAAATGTCCCCTTTGCCTGCCATGTGCATCACTGAAGAGATACACATGGCCATCATTTAATTACTGGTTTTATAACCACATTTATTTTTCTGGGGAAAAAAAACTACAAAAGTGTATTGTTATTTTCTGTTAAAAAGAGACACTTTTCATACATTTTAGATCAATGGTACCTGGTTTTAATTTTGTAGCACTTGGAATATTTCACTGACCTCTTCAAATCTAAATCTGCCATTCCCCCAGTAAGTAGTAAAAATTGATATTTTTGTGATTAGAGTCAGTTATTCTTTAGCATGTCATTTACGATGTTGCTAGTTGTGAGACAACTTTTCTGTCACCATATTCCCAGTTTATGTTGTCACTTCATTACTGTATTTTCTTTGTCATTTGAGCAAATTCAGAGCAGTACACCTTGCCAAATTCACCACTTCAACACCCTCCATCGCTTGGTAATTGGGAGAAGGTGGTGTGCACATGCATGCAAAGTACTGCAAAAACCTCTGCAAGTCCACAACCATTATAAGGTGTTTAATTGGTCACAAATTTGTGACCCAGATTTATGCTGGAATATTCCAGTTATTGTTAGGATAGCGAACAGAGTCTGAGTTAAGTGTGTTTCAGTTTCTGTACTATAGAAGAATTTGGGTATATTGAGTTCAGTACTGTAAGTTCTCTTCTCTAATAGACTTGATTTATTTTTAACTATACATGGTTCTGACAATTGGTTTTAATTCCTGGACTTCCTGCTAAATGTTTTCTGTTATTTATGAGCTTACGATCTCACATTCATATGCTACTCTTTGCTTCCCTTATGGGAGCACCCTCATATAGAATCATTTAAAATGTTTTTTAGTAAATGAGTGGTGAGATTTTGTGATGCAGGAGACTGAAACTAAATTTAACTGGATGTTCTTGCTGTTGCCGGGGCTGAAAACTGAAAAGAAACCAAAAAGAGATTACCCTACAAGGAAGCTGTCATTCGTGGGTCCTATTTATCCTATTTATCTCACTAAAATATGAGTTGAAACTAGGTTAAACTGACCTGTACATTTTTTAGTATTTTGCTGGTGTGAACAAATAAAATAAACTTGTTTGAATTTGAGGACAATTGCTATTTTCCTGCCTATAATTCCCAAGAGGGTAATAGTCATTTGAACTTTAGAATAATCATTTTAAAAGCTGGAGTAAATTAAGTTAAAGCTGATAAAGTTTTTAACAGCTCTTAACTCACAATGTAGACTCTGAATGCAGCATCTGTCAAAGACATTGTCACCCTTTTTTCTTTGAACTGAGTGGTTATGCCACACATCCAAAAATGCTCAGTATGTAGATAATCTTCCTGTCAGCTAAGCATATTCAACAAACTACAAAAGGGCACTGTGTTTCTATGGCAATGTTTGCCAACTTGGTACCATACACAAGAGTTGCAGCGATGGATTGAGACTAGAAGGTAAGAGTGGAGTTTCAAAAAGCTGCAAAGTTAAAAATAATTAAAATAACATGCTATCCAATATAAAAACTCCCTTATTTAGTAGAAATAACAAATAGTAGTTAGGCAACACAGTTAAGCCCATTAAACCTACAATCTATCTACTCTTGCAGTGTAATATTACCATGTGAAACCAGAAGATAATCTCACCCACTGCTGTGATTTGGTTGATCCACCTAACTAGCTATCTCTCACAGACCATATGGGGGTAGGCCACAGAGAAGTGAGAGATTTGTGTAGTGCCAAACAGAAAGAATAGCCAATCAAACATCAGGCAATTCACATTCACTTTTGCACTTAATTTTTTTACCTTTACAGTATAAGTCTAAGATATGTCTAGTAGAAGAGTTTATGCAGCAAATTATATCAGTTGGTAATCACAGCCATAGGACAATAATGAAAATATTATTTTTCTTCTTCCATTTGCTGGGCAGTTTATCACTTACCTAAGTCTTTACCTCGATTGCTCTAAGTCACTATCTGTACTCTGCACCATAAAGCAATGTAGAGACGTTTTAATGTTGTTAATAACTAAGTAGTGATGGTCTGAGGAGAACCAGAAAACAGACTCCTTCATCAAAACACAAAAAAATATAGTTTCCAAACTAATGTTACTCTTTTTGGGTTCCTTTGCAGCCCAGCTGGTGCTGTGAAAGCAAGGGTGCAATATTACCTTCCCTGAGGAAAGTCAGGCTTGAGGGTTTCCCAGTAGCCACAGGTACCAAAAGGGGGAACCAAATGGTATCTACAAAAATCTTTATTTTGTAATCTCACCATCATCAATTAATAAACATTTACCTGTTCTGTGTATTAACCTGTTCAATAAATACACATATAGGATGGAGTTAATAGTATCCCTGGCACCCGAAGCTCTTGTCATATTAACAAATAACTTCACAAAAGAACTTTTCTCATCTGTTTCCAAAAAAGGCCAATCATACCAACAAGTCTGTTTAAGTTCAGGATTCCTCACAAACTCTACTCGCTGCATGTCTAAGACAATAGCAGGCCAAGTTCACAGGAACTGAAGTCTTTTCTTAAGTCACCAAGTGTTTTTTTTAATCCTTTTCTAAAGATACAATTAGATTTGAAAATGGACGGGCTGATTTAAATGAAAACTTTACTTGTTTTTTTGTGTTTACACTGCACGACTTTGCATCATTAGGTCTCATAATCCCTTTTAATCCTTTCTAAATAAATTGATGGAGTGTGTCCAACAAGTATTTCTGTGTGCAAAGGATTTTATTTCTCCCAATCGGCAGTGCAAGTAGTGTTAGAACAATACAGTGGAGAATTCCAATAACTTTCCTTATCTCCTAATGTAAAGATTTTGGCAGTAAGTAGGGTAAAATTTTTGTATCCCAGAGTACATTTCCAGGTACTAGCACCTGGAAGCTCTTTGTGGAAATGAAATATATATATATATATATATATATATATATATATATATATATATATATATACTTTTGAGACATGAGGTAGGATTTCTACTATTTTGCTACAACCCTGTATTTTGTATTCCAGTATAACTGCAATTTTCCCAGAAGCACTAGCTCTGCCCTTGAATGGAAACTATTTGTTAGACAGCCTTTCTTTTTGTACAATCTAAAAAAGCGATTTCTTATAAAAAATATCTTTTTTCTCTCTCTCTTATTATGGACCTTATTGCAAAAGTCTGAACTCACCTGTCGAATTTACCTCATAACAGTTCAAGTTGCATAGCCAAATTAGTTTAAAATTCACTTCTCCTCAGTAGTGAAGCACCAGACTAGTCAAACTAGTGGAAAGCGACAAACGTCAGTAGTGGGATGCGGAGTCATGCAAAGTGAGGCAAATTCACCTAGTGAAGGTCAGTAATGTCATCCTCACCATGTCCCACTAACTTTATTAAGTGAATAATACATCCGTTTCTCTGTGACCTTATCTCTAGTCCATGTTGTCTCTGTTTTAGTCACCATAGTCACTTTTGAATGAATAGTCTCCTTACACCACACCAGAGCTCTGCCATCACTCCCCCCCCCCCCCCCCCCCCCCCCCCCCCCAATTCGCAACTCTGATGTGGCAAAGTCAAATAGTACACCTACTTGAATTCGTGGCACCGACAGACTCCGTCGCTTGATGAATAGTGAAAGTACCTGTTCATGTGCACGTGAATAAATGCAAAGTACTCCATAAGATTGTGGCTATCATAGCAGAGATTGCGATCATGGGGATGTGATGACCAAATGCAAATTCAGAGTTAGACGCGACTATTTGACCTTTTGTACATAAGGCCCTAAGACCTTGGTAATTATTAAGAAGGTGTATGTCTGATTAAAGTGATATTATTACCAGAAAATAATTTTAATTAGAATTTAAATAAATACTTTCATGGTAAAAAAAAAACAAATAGTGCATTTTGTGCTTTTTCTGCTTGGTTTATGACTGGGCAGATTATTTTTATAACGAAAAGATTTAGGGGGTTATTCACTAAAGTCTGAATTTTTGCGTATAGGTGCAAATTCTCCAGATAAAGACAGTCGCAATGGGCTGCTACTGTCGCAGTTGCATCTTTACAATGCAAATCTTGTTACAGTCGCAACTTTATTATGGGAAAATTGTTGCAATCTTAACATTAAAAAATTGTTGCGACTTTACAATAGGGAAATTGTAGCGGATTTGCTATGGGAATCCGCTGTTTGCGAATTCGATAGTCGAATTTGCACCTTAGTGAATAACCCTCTTAGCCCCATAGGTTGCTAAAAACTATTTTCACCAGTGCAGCCAGTGAGCTTATGAGCGCACGACTTGATATATTATGAGACTTTTGCAAGTTCAGAAAAAAAGCACTTTTATGAAAACTGCACAATCCTTACTTCACTCAAAACAAAACAATGCAGTGCTGTATTTGTAGGTTTTTACAAAAGAAATAGCAATATTAAAAATTCATTTTTTTTGGAATGAAAATAACTGTTTACTTATATTTTCTTTGCCGATCAAGAATCCTGTGTTTGAAATAATAAAGTGGTCGCCTGCTACACAAGGCCAGTGTTGGCATTAGCACAGTTGGATCTGTCACAATAATCGAACTACTGTTTGACCCAGAATTTATTTGTTTAGTAAACAAGTCATGGGCTCTCAAAAACATTTCTGAGACTTGTGAAATCTCAAAATGCAGAACGATGTTTTCTTTTATTAAAATATTTAATAGAAATTCTCTGATGGCTGGAACCTTTATGCACCTATAATTATAGTGTTATCCTGTGAAAAAAGTCCTGTCGCTCATTAAATCCAAGGATGTCACTAAAGTTAGGCACAAACATTCTAATTATTTTGCCACCTCTTTGTTCAGTCTGAGGTCTAAATGATCAGCTTTGCAAACATTCTGGGGGTTATTGACTAAAGGGTGAATTCAACTGTTGAATTCTCAAACAGAGGATTCCCATAGCAAATACGTGACTGTGACAATTTTTAAAGTTGCGCTTGCGACAATATTTCCATTGTAAAGTCAACGACTGTGACAATATTCTCATTATAAAGATGTGACTGAGACAGTGGCAGTCTATTGCGACTGAATTTAGCTGGCGAATTCACACCTTTACACAACAATTTGGACTTTAGCCAATAACCTCTTTTGTGTCTACAATATGTGTCTACAATATCCGCAGTCCTCAGTGGATATCACACACGAACACAGTGTCCAACAATAGCTTTCACTTTACAGCTTCCACTTACAAGATGGTAAATGGTGAAGAACTGGGGAATGTTTGACAATCAGGGCGTTATTGGCTAAAGTCTGAATCGTCATGTAATAGTCTTAATTCTCACCTATTCACCACTTCCCAGTACTCGCGTATTGAGCAAACTCTGAGAAGTAGCGAATACATTACCAATCTGGATGCTTCCAGTGGTTGCAGACTTATGAAGCTCTTCACATCACTTTGCGTGTGTGTGCACAAGTTATTCGCCTATTGACAAGCAGAGGAGTCTGTCAAAGTGGCAAATAAGGACAGGCATACTGCTTCACATTCACACGTTTGACTTTGCCAGATCAGGGATTGATGGATTTGATGGCAGGACGCATATTGTGTATGGAGACCATTCAAAAGTGACAATAAAGACTGCAATCAAGTGACTACATGAACTAGGGACAAGGTGACAAGAATAGATGTTTTATTAACTTATATACAGTTAGTGGGTGAGGATGAAATTACTCCCCTTCAATGCATCACTTGGCATTCTGCTACTATTATACTGTCTACTATAATACAGACTACGCCGCATTATGCATTCAACAGCATCTGTCGCTGTTGGTTTGTTTGCCAAACCTATTTGCGGCTTAGTCAATAAGAAGAAACAAGTTTGCAACTTCCCCAGCACAGTGTCACAAATTAATGCAAAGCAAATTCAATGTGCACCTTTGCAAATTTGCCAATAAACCCCATTTTCTCCACTCAAAGGGTATGATTCTGGGGATTCTGAATAATTCTATTTAACTCTAAGCCATTGTGCCAGAGTGTAGTAACAGTGAGCCAGGAAAGGGTTTCCTCCAATCAGTACTAATCAGAGAATTTACCTGCACTAGGGGAAGTACAGGGGATGGACAATGAAACTGAAACACCTGTGGTTTAGACCGCAATAATTTATTAATATGGTGTAGAGCCTCCTTTTGCGGCCAATAAAGCATCAATTCATCTTGGGAATGACATATACAAGTGTATATATACATATACACGATTTGGGTAGCCATGGTTTAATGTTGTTTGGATGCAATCCGGGTTAGCATCCCTTTCTGACAGCTTCCTCTTGCATCCACAGTTAATCCTGTATGATGTGTTTCGTCCTTCTTGGTGGGATGCTGACATTACCCTGGATATTGTGGCTCTTGATACATCACAAAGACTTGCTGTCTTGGTCACCGATGCGCCAGCAAGACGTGCACCAACAATTTGTCTTTTTTTTTAACTCTGGTATGTCACCATTATGTTGTGTGCATTGCAATATTTTGAGCAAAACTGTGCTCTTACCCTGCTAATTGAACCTTCACACTCTGCTCTTACTGGTGCAATGTGCAATTAATGAAGATTGGCCACCAGGCTGGTCCAATTTAGCCATGAAACCTCCCACATTAAAATGACAGGTGTTTCAGTTTTATTGTCCAACCCCTGTACATGTTGTTTGACTTCACATAGTACTACAGTATGTATATCAAAAAGCACATCACATATACAACACCCACTTCTTCTAAGAACCTTATGGTGGAAGTTTATGTTATTTCACAATGGAACACTTTAATTTATGCAATAATTGCCACAGTGAATAATACATAATGCACACCACTGTCAGTTATGCCTGCTGTTTATTATATTCCATAGCAGGGAACATCCTTTAGGTTAAGCTCTTGAATCAATGGCTAGAATTATTTCATTACTGCCATATGGAGCACTGGAACCATATTTTTTCTGTTTAATTTTAACGTGCAATTGTAGAGTAGTTATAAAATCTTTGATTCCGGTCTGTTCCATGACGCCCAGTTGTTTTCACAGGTAAGGAAGTTGAATGGATAAAGAATGCGCTCATGGGTTCCATTTTGAAAGGGGCTATTTTGTCGATAAATGGCAATGTTAATTGTGTGTTAATTGTGTCTTATCCACATAATGTAAACCAGTTCTCTAACAGGAGTAAATGGATTATATAATTTAATTTTACTGCATAATAATATTATTATAATAAGATATTAACACTATTGTATAGTAAATGCTGAATCAGCTAGCCAAACATTGCTTGTCAGAACAATATTTACTGAGCCAAAGTCCACCAGGCTTTTTGGGTCCATGTCTGGGCCCAGCATTGGAAGATCCTCCAGGCTTCTTGTAGACCAGTCAGACTCTCAGACCTTGCCAACATGCACATTACTGTGACCTTTTTAGCTAGCTTACATTAACAATGTGTAGGGTAAATGGGTATATCTTTTTGCCCATCCTGGTAAATCTCCACAATAGGATTCATGCTGGTATATTGAGTGCCAAAATGTCAATAAAGTGCCAGCTCAAAAGCCATGTGTGAAAGAGGAGATGATTCCTTATCCTCAGCAAACATATTATCTGCATGGTACCTGGATCGTTCAACAGCACCTGATATTATAGGAAAGTATATGGGAAACAGAATGCCTGACAATATGCATGTAACGCATATGACTGATCATTGATAGAGTACCTGGGGTAAGTAAGCTTCTGATATATTCTGAATTACCAATATGAGACATGCAGCAGTGGTTATCTACTGGGCCAGCATTCATAGTAGGGCATGATTATATGTGACACCCTAATAAAAGCATTTGTCATTATCTTAGATATTAAATTATTCTACAATAAATAAAGATAGCCCTGTTGAATTTTTAACTAAAGTCCTTTGGATCCATACATTTTTATTTTTTTTTATTAAACTGTAACCTAGGTTAGTACCTATTATATATTAATCCGGTATCTAACTTGTAAGTGGGTTTCTTATTCTTAGAGATAAGCATGGTAGGCTGCAGCATGATGGTAACAGCAAGTACACCACTGTGGGTTGTGGGTAGTGAGGTGTAAAGCATGTTTGAATTTTGTATGATGAAAAATAAGTCGTTCGATCTGAAAAATAATCATCTGTCTGCTATGGAGAGAAAATAAGACTGCTCTGTTTCACGTTGTTGTTAACTAAATGCAATATTTTTCAAGTTTATTTTTTATTACACTTTTATTGGAAAACCTAGATAGATGACAGGCTGATATTTCCACTTATTTAGCTGAATATCCCACAATGTTCTCTCGGGTACTGTCTACAGGTACTAAAGTTGTTCTCTTGACAGACTGCTCCTTTGCGGGATAAAACGAGTTTAAAACACATCATTCCTTTGAAGGACAAAGCGCCAGTTTGTTTACCTATCTCGCTTAACCAGCAGCGCCTGGAAGGACAGGTTGTTCAGATCCCCAGGGCCTTCTGGGAATAGAAATTGTATGCTTGGCTCAGCCTCATCAGTCACCGTTGATTATTCGAAGTGTCAGTAGGAATCAGTGGCCGTGATCTGATTAGAGGAATAATTTAACCACTGTCACAAGGAGAGATAACCATGATTTATGACCAAGACTATAATTTGGTTGCAAACCCACTGGTGTAACTGGGCGAAGATCCCAAAAGGACAGCAACCTTTATATCAGGACCTGAGATGCCCTTTACAATGCCTACATGAATAATCATGGAGACAAGCACTTTTAACCCGTCCTTTGCCATCTGCTGTGCATGACTGAATGTTATACTATGTTTTTTTGCAATGACTTGTGTAGACTGCATGCTCTGAAAGTCATGTTTACCTGCATCAGAATGTCCATTCTCCTTTTATTCTGACCAGTTTGTGCAGTAGAAAGGAACCCATTCATTGTGCAGCTGCTGACATACAGAAAGGGGCAGCAGAGACGACTGATTCATTCTCCTTCTGCCAGTCCAGAAAAATGGGAACACAGAATAGGGCAATAATGACATCTCTAAACCAAAAAGCTTGCAATTAATATTTACAATGGTATTTAATCTACAAAAGACTGGAGGTTATACACATTAAAAGACAAGAACTTCCATGTGAGAATGAACGGGGACAGAGACAATCCCCATGAAATTTATAGCAAAGCGCTGAAGTTTACAGTAAAATCAATGGCATATCCCTGAGCCTGACAAGCTTTTATTAAAGCTGAACCATTTATGATGTTCGTTTATTTCCACGAAGACTCCCCCTACACAAACCACTCTTTCCGAACACCGGTTTACTAAGAAACCAAGACAGCTTTACTGATTTGGAGATACATATATCTTATCTGTCAGGCCTCATCCAATTTCGGTGACAATCATGGTTAAATTCAAGGTTTTGTGCTGAAAAATCCAACTACCTTATCTGATATATAAACAATATTTTTTGGGGGGTAGGCATGACCCTTTTATTACACACCAGGGATTGTTTAGCTCTTTTGTTACATCATGTGACTAAGCCATGCATTATTACTATTTAATTATATAGTGCTAACACTTTTTGTACATAATAAAGGATATATACAATTTACTTCATTTACTCTTGGTTACAATATGGTGAAATGTTAGAAAGATGAGTGCTGTAGTATTCAACACAACCTGATTACAATATGGTGGTAAGAAATGATAGAAATGAAGACCCTGCCTTGAGAGTTTATAAACTTTCTTGTGTGACTTTACAAAGGGGAAAGGGAGGCAAGTCCCTCAAGTAATGTCATTCAATATTAACCCTGATTTCATATCAGTGAGAGCATTTTTGGGGAGGAGGGGGTGACAAATTTCTGGAGTCTACCCAAAAAGGGGTGTAGCTGAAAAAACTCTTGACTTTAGCTTTGTAATGTTGGTAGCTCTGTATTCTCACATATATCATAAATTTCACATAATTCGGAGCTGGCTATATAGTTTAAGGATGAAGCCACACAATGCACTTTTCCACGTGTTCTTTTTTTTTTTTTGCATTTTGGAATTTTGCATTGTATTAGCCATAAACATAAGCATAAGCGAAGTATAGGTGATATCTTTTATTGGCTAACTGAGTAGGGTAATGCAGGCTTTCTAGACACCTCTCTCTCCGTCAGGCATGCCTATATTCTACTTGTGTCAGCTTATGTGTATGGTTAACATGGAAAAATGTCAGGGAACAGGTTGCCCCCAACTTCCATTCATGTATCTGCAGAGGGAACTGCTTCTCAACAGACATTTTACTACTAGAAGCTAGGTCTGCAGGCATCTTCTCCTGATAGAACACCTGGTGATAAAAATGGAAGTAATTACTAGCAATGGTGCAGCAAAAAAATGGTTTAAGCCGTATTAGTCCAATTGAATAATAAGAAAGATGAGTAAATGACAGCTTCCTTAGTATGTCAGGGGTGGAAACTCGAGCTATGGAGATATCTGCATCTGTCAGTGTGCTTTTATATACAGATGTGTGGATTTGTTTAATTGTTAGTGTTAAGCAGTATCAAGGAAGTGGAGGGCATCTGGGGAGTACTCCATTTTTTAGTCAATTGTTGCATAGAATGTGGTGAATTTTTCAAAAAAATATTTCAGCTCCTCCTCCCCATGTGTCCATATCATAAAGATATAGTCAATGTATCGGTAGTAGATATGGGGTTTATGCTGTGATGTGGCCAAAAAGGTCTCTTCCAGGTCTAAATTGAATAAATTTGCATCTTGTGGAACCATTTTGCTTCCCATAGCGGTCCCCATGTGTTGTAGGTAGAAGTCCTTATTGAATGTAAAGAAATTGTTGTGAGGATAAATTCAAGAAGTGTGGTTATAATATTAGTGCTATATTCTGGGTCTGGGGAGGATGTGAGAAATTTTTGACATGCTGCTATGCCATCTTTATGGGGTATAGTACTGTATAATGACACCACAACCATAGTGACAAGCAGGGTGCTTTTTGTAAGTTGTTTACTGTTCAGTTTGCTTAGGAAGTCTGTGGTATCCTGTATATAACTTATGGTGCTTTGGATGAGTGGTTTCAAAATGTTTTCTACAAACCCAGATATTTTCTCTGTCAGGGTGTTCATACCAGTTATTATGGGTCTTTCTCAGTTTCCAGGTTTGATCATTTTTGGAAGCATATAAAAAGTGTCAGGTTCTGGTTGAGTAGGTATTAGGTCAAACACCTCTAATTTTATTTCCAGTGGAAATTTGTTAATAGTTTAATGGAGCTGTTTCATATATGTTCTTGGGTTGGGTCCTGATTCAGTTTTAAGTAGTATGTGTTGTCAGAAAGTTTTCTCGTGCCTTCTTCTATGTATTTTGCAGTGTCCGTAACAACCGCACCACTTTTATCATCTGGCTTAATTGTAATGTTAGAATTATTCTGTAGGTCATTTATTGTTGTTCTTTCCAGCCTAGACAGGTTGTACATCATTTTTTTCTGTTGGGTGGATATTAATGATGTAACTAAGGCGGAAGCTGTCTATTTATGTGTCCAGTTTGATATTGCATCCAGGTGTAGTGGTGAATTTTCTGCTTTTTTAAAAGACATACCTTCTTTCCCGGCAGGATTAGAAGGACTTGAATGGAAGAACTCTTTTAGTCGAAGTCTTTTAAAATAGGCCTCCACATCTGAGTCTACCTGAATTTTATTCAGTTTTGTGGTTGGAGAGCATGTCAGACCTTTTGAAAGTGCTGAGATTTCTGATTAAGTCAATTTGTAGCTGGATATGTTTCCTCCCTGGTCATACCAAGCTGCAAAGGTACAGTCAAGCCATCAGATACCACAGAAAATGCTCAGATCCAGTGGAAAGAAACAAACACCTTAATACACTGGCAGGATCTCTACAATAATAGGAATGCAAACACAGAATCATTAATAAGAATATTAACCAAGCTCTAAAACATCCAAGGGAAAACCTGTTAAAATACAAGGATAAAAAACTAACACACGAGTGCCACTGGTAACAACACATAACCCCATGCTAGAAGGAATATGTAAAATCATAAAGGAGGTACAACCTTTATTAACAGATAATCAAACCCTAAAATAAATCTTTTCTGAACCACCAATCCTGGCTTTTGGACAACCACCCAACCTCAGACAAAAACTAATAAGAAGGAAACTCCACAAGGATTATAAGGACAATAACACAGGAACAAACCATGTGGGGCATCACCCTGCAAACTCTGTATTAACATTAATAGCTCCCCAATGGTGACTCATAAAAATGGAACCTTCCACATCGCAGGATCATACAAGTGCACATCCAGCAATGTGGTGTATCTAAGAGAATGCACTAAGTGCAGCAATGCAATTTACATTGGTGAAACCAGCAGAAAAAAAAACATACAGATGCACTATACAACATCACAAAGAGAATGAATACACAGATACACTATACAACATAACAAAGAGAATGAACACACAGATACACTATACAACATCACAAAAAGAATGGATACACACAGATACACTATACAACATCACAAAGAGAATGGATACACACAGGTACACTATACAACATCACAAAGAGAATGGATACACACAGGTACACTATACAACATCACAAAGAGAATGAACACACAGATACACTATACAACATCACAAAAAGAATGGATGCACACAGATACACTATACAACATCACAAAGAGAATGGATACACACAGGTACACTATACAACATCACAAAGAGAATGATTACACACAGATACACTATACAACATCACAAAGGAGAGGGAGATCTCTGTGTCCCTGTTGGACATCACTTTTCACAGGCTGAACACAATACAAAACATGGAAATAAAGGTATTGAAAGGATACTTTATAAGCACACAAGAAAGAAAAACATTGGAACTTAAAATGATCACATTTTTTGACTCAAAGAACTGTGGACTGAATAATGACATTGATTTTCATTATCAGTAAGAACAAATTTGTATTTTTCTATTAATTGTTTTCCTTCCTCCCCCCATTCTCCCCTCTGTACCACACTGTACCCCCTCCCCATTAGACTATCCTTCTCCTCTGCCCTCTATTGTAATTTATGACTTCCACACTTGCCCTTTTAGCTGTTTACTTAGTCTTTCACTGCCTCACATACTTTAATTTGCTACAAACTGTGTATCCGTTAGTACTACTTTGACCTGAGGAAGAAGGAATATCTATCGAAAGCTTGTTTTGTACAATGAACTGTTAGTCCAAATAAAGTATCATATAATACAGGGATGGTGAACCCATGGCACGTATGCCAGAGAGGGCACGCAGAGCCTTCTTTGCTGGCACGCGCGCCATCGCCATCCCTGCTTGAAGGAGGCACTCGCGATGGGTTGCTCTTCTCCCACAAAGAGCCGGCCGACCTCCTACTTCCCCAGCAGTGCAGGCGCGATGACAACATTCATTAGAGCCTTCACTGCTGGGGAAGTAGGAGGTTGGCCAGCTCTTTGTGGGAGAAGAGCGAGCCATCGCACGCAGAGCCGTCACCTCTTCCTTCAGTACAGGCCACGGACCCGGATCCGGATCCGATCTGTGGCCTGCACTGAAGAAGCGCACACGAGCAGGGGAGTTCTCCTCCCCCGGCGCGTG
>WMED01013166.1:0-14528 GCA_019650415.1 Pipa parva | reverse complement strand
CCTAGGGCGCCTATAGGGCCAGAGCCGGCTCTGATCCTGTGTCACATGAAACAATCTACTGGGGAGAAACGCTTCTCATTAAGGTATAGTACTGCACATGTAAAGATGTAATTTCACTATAGTTCCCCTTTAATGCACTACCTTGATTTGTCAATATATTAATGTATGCAGTGCCGGCTCTGCCATTAGGCAGAGTAGGCAAATGCTAGGGGCGCCTCCTGCCCAGGCGCCAGGGGAAGGGGTTGTTGCGGGATGGGGGCGCCGGAAGAGGGGGTGGCGTGAGATGGGGGTGCCGGGGAGGGGGCGGGGTTTCGCGAGGGGGCGGTGTTGGGGAGGGGGCGGGGCCGCCGGTCGAGGGGGCGGGGCAGCGCCGGAAGGGGGGGGGGCGCCATTGGAGGGGGGCGCCTAGGGCGCCAATAGAGCCAGAGCCGGCTCTGAATGTATGACAAAATTCATGCAGTAGGAGTGAGGCTGACTGAGCACATGCCTCTTGTACCTATAGGAAAATTCGGCCTTGTATTAATCACATCTTTAAATTGTAAATATTACCGTATGTGACACATGGCTTAATGTGAGCTAAAGTGATCATGATAAATGTAGGTTTTGTGTCGGGGAGGGGGTCATTTTGGAGAGAAGCCCTAGTTTTCTTTTGTCAAAGAAAATGTTGCATTTTCATCATTTGTTTTTTTTTTCACCTTTATAATAAATATTTGTGTCCTTTGTGTTTTTCCTATATTTAGAAAGCATGTTAATCTAACTGGAGTTTCAGTGGTGCATACCACTCAGTTTGCTTTGGTAATTATATTCCCTGCCAACAACTACCAACAGTTCACTTAATCCAACAGCTGTGTCAGGAAGCTCAACCCTCTTAAGCACCCTGGCCTAAGGCCCAGTGAAACTTCTCTTGTTTATAACAGAGGAAACAAATGAACAAACATTAGTGCCAAGGGTGTAAAATTCATTTTGTATCTTTGCTGAAGTGAACTTTGTAGACACTCAGGGGGATTATTCACTAAACTGCGAATTCGACTGTCGAGTTCGCAAACAGCAGATTCCCATCGTAAATTCGCTACAATTTCGACATTGTAAAGTCGCGACAATTTTTTAAAGTTAAGATTGCGACAATATTCTCATTATAAAGATGCAACTGCGACAATAGCAGCCTATTGCTACTGTCTTTATCTGGTGAATTCACACCTATATGCAACAATTCGGACTTTAGTGAATAACCCCCTCAAATGTGCCGCACACTTCCCCTTGCTCTCAGTGCAGCTAAAGAGACATACAAAATACATCCATGTTATACCTTCATAAAATGAAATACCTGTTACATGCCACAACCAACCAAGATGACTGCTGTCTGTTTGCCGGTTGTGGCCATCTTTGTTGGAGATGTTATGCTGCTAGGTGGTCAAGTGAGATAGTGGCAGCGTAGCCTGGTTGCTCTCCCTTTAACCTGCCTCCCTGTGTTGTTTTCAGTTTTGCCATCTTCTAAATACAGTCCTGATAAAGGTACATGGAACAAAATAATATATTATATTTCTGAAAAACATATGTGCCTTCTTCCAAAGTTTACCATCCATTTCAAACTGATATCAATATCCATGTTCTTTACTTATGGGAAAACTATTGAGACTGTTGCTAAGTGGCAGGACCAACTCCATAGGAAATAATAGGTTTTTGCCAGCCTAAATCGGACAGTTTTTAGTGAAAAAAAATCTGCTGGAATGGCTTTATAAATATATTGATACCATATTTTCCGGCATATAAGACGACTGGGCGTATAAGACGACGACTACTTTTCCAGTTAAAATATAGAGTTTGGGATATACTCGCTGTATAAGACTACCCCTCTTCCAACACAAATCCTGCTTGGATTGGTCAGCTCTCACTGTCTCCAAGACTATTAGAGCACTATCACACTGTACAGCTACCACAGGCCCCTTCCCACACTGTTCTGCTCCCACAACCCCCCTCCCACACTGTGCTGCCCCCTCTTTCTTACTCCCTACCTTCTGAAGGAGGGGGGTACTATCTTAGTGCTTGCCCCCCTCCTTTTCCCTCTTCCTACCTACCTCCTCCATGGTCTAGCTCTGTCTGCTGTAGAGCTGAGCGCTACAGTGTTTCCTCTCCCCAATACTGATTAAACTTCCTTCATTACAGGAAGTTACATCCTTGTTGGGGGAGGAAAGCTGTAGTGCTCAGCTCTACAGCAGAGAGAGCCGGGCCATGGAGGAGGTAGGTAGGGAGAAGAAAAATAAGGACCCCCCGCCTGAAGATTTTAAGGGGTTAAAAAGTCATTTTATACACTGGAAAATACAGTATATTGTTGATTTTTCACCAACGATTGACTTTTATAAAAATTCCCTAAAATAGGAAATGATTCCATTGCAAAAATCTGACTCTACCCAAAACAAAATAACATGAGAAACTTTAGAAATACTTTACTAAATCATGTATAACTAAAACCAAATATGGTCTGTCCATTTGTACTGCCTTGTTGGTACACAGATCAATAGCCTTGTTTTCTTTAGTTAAATGAGTGTGCTTGGAAAAATCTATATTGTTAGAAACATTATACACCGTTATAAATCTGTATAAGCAAGTAATTAGATAAAGTAATTACCAATAACGTGAGTGAAAATACAAGTTGTTTTGTCTTCCTAAAATCTGTGTAGGAGGATTCCTGTCTGCAGAATTTTAGCTAAGGTTCAATGGGTTTCATTGAAAAGACCATGCTGAATTATTCTAAGCGATACTAGTACAAACTGTGTCCTTCATTAGAAATTATCTAATAAAAGAATGATAAATGTCTCATCATAAATGTATCATGCAAGAAATGAATATGAAGGGATTCTTTCAACGGATGGAATACTGTTCTCTGAGAATACTGAGCTCAGTCCCAACTTTTAACATATTGTGTGTAGGAAGAGACATTTCTCAACCAGATTGACTAGAAATCTATGCGTGTGTCATAGTTTTATGTTAAAAAGTAGGAATCGAGAGAGGAATGTCCATGTGGGCTGGAGAAATGATGAAATTCATTCATTTAAATGGGAAGATACTCCAAACTGTTTTTTTTTTAAACATATTTTTTTATGTAAATGCCTACAAAGGTGGCATGAGGTAAAAGTCCATGGGGGAAATTCAGCAAGCTCCGAAGTGAGGCGAACACTACGCGCCTCACTTCGGAGCTCGGAGAATTTCCCCCGAAATGTTCAGGAGAAAGTCCTACCTTGGTGAGGGATGCAGCAAACTCCTTATTGCTTGTGAGGGCAAGGCAAATCCTATTAGCTTAAAGGAGCACTAACGGGTCATAATGTCTGGAGATGATTAGGTAAGAGGAGATGCTCACGCTATCAGGCCGGGTTCGCACATGCTTTTAGAAAAAGCGCATTCTGAAAATACGGCGGCATATTCAGGGGTATCTTTGGGACATGAGTTTCTATTATACTTACCTGATGCAGTGTGAACACTCCCTTGGCGTTCGCAGCTCCTTCTATCTGGCTGGATTCTTCGCGGCGCATCCGTACACTGTTCAATGATGTGGCAACAAGCGTTCGCATGTGCGTGGGCTTGCATTCAATGCTAGTGTGGCTGGAGCAGATAAGTAGCATAGGGATTTACAGCGTGCATTTTTTCAAGCGCAGCGTATGTGCACTTGCTTATTTACGCCAATGTGAACCTGGCCTTAGGCTCCAGTGATGTCCCTCCTCCCTTTTATGATCCTGAGCTCATCAGCCATCATGATCTGATCTTCATTCGGTTCCTGTATGTTTCGCGAAAAAAATGCAAGGGCAGAAGCAGAGTTTTTCTCCCTCCACCTAATCACCCCTAGACATAATGATCCTATAGTGTTCCTTTAAAGGGAATCTGACAACAGATGGTGCTCCCTACTGTTTGTAGTATGATGATAAACAGTGCTGGAGGTAGATTCCTATTTAAATGATGAAGCACTTTTCCATTTTGTGGATACATGTAAGCGTATGGACCTATTGGCAGGTTATAATTTAGACCACCCTCCTTGTCAAGTTTTACTTATTGGTCCTGCCCAGGGTACAACATTGCAGGTATCCTCTAGTTACTCTTAATGAGGTTATGGCCGAGCCAGTGAAAGTACTTCCAGGCTGGAATACAGGGCCTTTTACACTCAGTCTAGGCAAGATCAATCTTGAATATGACATTCCTACTAACATAATATGGAAGGTAGAATCACATAAACTTTGCCACAAAGGTGAGCAATACCCAGAATTCTTGGTGTACGCACTATGTATGTAAGGTTCATTAGAACAACTGGGATGCTCACAATATGGTTATGTTGGATTCACTGATTTAAAAAATGCAGTTTAAAGGGTATGAAAATTTTTTTTTGATATTTTATTATTTATCCTGAAACCAGGATGTTGCTAATGGTTTATTATTTTTTGTTTGTTTTATTATCTCACTATTACCTACATATCATAAAACTGTGTCCCTGTGTCTAAAACCTCACCCTGTATGCGGGTTTTATAATATTAAATTGTTGCAACCTACTCTGTGTAATAAAAGGACAATCTGTGCATATAGCCTTTAAAAAGATGCAGCGGGGCTTATTCATGAAAGACTGAGGCCCTAATTCACTATAGTGCGAAGTGAGCCGCGAAGCGTTCGGCTCACTTCGCACCATGGTGAATTAGGGCCTGAATGGTCGTGTAAATGTCCAAATTCTCATCCATCTGCCAATTCCCCATCATTGTGTATTTATCAGACTCTGAGATATGGTAATTGTGTTCAGTTCAGGCATTTAAGACAATCATAGACTTACAGAGCTCTTTGCATTACTTAGCATGCATGTGCACATATAATTTGGCTATTCACTTTTGAATGAATAGACCTTACACAACACTGGAGCCCTGCCATCTACCCTCCAATTTACCAGTATGAATTGGCAAAGTTAAACAGGTGAATTCGGAGCAGTACACCTAGGGGCTTATTGACTAAAGTCTGAATTGTCATGTAAAGGGATGAATTTGCCACTTTCCCATATTCGGGTATTCAGCAAACTCTGCCATATGGTGAATCCTCCAGATAATGATGGTCGCACACTACACAATAGACTGCTACTGATGTGGTATCGACTTCACAGTGGGAATTCTGATGCAGTCACGGATTTGCTATGGGAATCCGCTGTTTATTCAGTAAGGGGTAGAGAATCAGGGCGCAGCCACACAAAGTGTTGAGAATTCACTTTGACAGTCAAATTCTCACTTTAGTCAATAACCCTCCTAGTCCCACCACTCCTCCACTTAGTCAATAGCAGAAGTACCTGTGCACACACACACGCAAAGAGATGCGAAGAGATCCGTAAGTTCGCAACTATCGTAGTTGGCTGAATTGGTCATGTATTTGCCACATTGCAGAGTTTGCTCAATAAGCCAATATGGAAAAGGGGCGAATAGATGTGAATTCATAGCTCTAAACAACTATATGGGCTTTAAAAAATGACTCTCTTAAAACTTAATGGATATTATACCCACCAAACCCATATAAATAAAAATCAACAACAGCAAAGTAAGTCAAATTTATAAACGTGTGTTTGCCAAGTAAGCACATATGAATAATACAACTTATATGTTTGAACTTGATGTAGACTTAATGATACTGGTCTCTAGGTGTCTGCATTCCATACATTTCACTAGGAAGATGACTAAAGCTTCTGATTCATACGTGCTGAGCTATTTCACCATTATTCCTAACACTGTAGATGTAGATGTTAAAGGGGCACTAAACCCTCTCAATTAATATGCATACACTTTATGCTTATACTGTATTATTTATGTTTGTTAATTAAATAGTTTATAAATATTGCATAAATTTAGGAAGATATCATTTATAAGGCATTACTGTAACATATTGACAGTTTATCTGTTAACTGTGCTAATTAGGTCAGCAAACAGATCCTACAGTGTCAAAAAAAGCATGCCCAATTGGCATAAAGTTGAATTTATAGGGATAATAATAGAAATCTACAGCTCTAGTATCAATTTAAATAATTTAGCAATTTTACTAAGAGCTTAAAACTATGAAGGTTAACTCTTGTGTACATATATTATTATATTTTATCATAGTTGGGGATTACTGTCCATATTCACTAACCCTTAGCTACCAGATTATCATTTATTCGAAGGCTTTATTATTTAAAAATATTTTAATTGTTTTTTATCACTTATCGATGTGTTCATTCCCTTTACTATTGTGTATCCTCTCTTATCTTAACTCAAAAGCTGGTTGCTAGGCTGATGGACCCTATTAACTATAACACCATTTAAATATAAACATGAAAAAAAAACATAAACAAGAAAAATGTTCTGAACGATAACTGCTTAAAAAAGGGGGTCCTTTCCTAGGGAAGAAGCCATGGGAAGTGTGGGAGGCCCCGCATTGTGGGCCTTATTGATTAAAGTCTAAATTCACCTGATGAACTCACTTTGCTAAAATTCGAGTTCCATGACAAAAATTCACTTCTCTTTATTTATGAAGCTGGGGATAGATCTGTGGAGCAAGTGGACTGTTACAGGCGCATTCCAATGCATAGTGTGTTAAAGTCAGTCGAATAGAAGTAGGATATAAAGTCATGCGGAGTGAATAATAAATCTATGTCACTTTGTCATTAGTTCAAGTTCAATAGTAGCCAAATTTAGCCACAGTCACCATTGTCCTTTTTGAAAAAATAGTCACTTTCCGCCCCAACGGAGCTCTGCCATCAACCCCCCAATTTGTCATTCTGATGTGGCGAAGTCAAACAAATTTGCGACTGCAACAGACTCCGCCGATTGCTAAACACATGAATTACCTGTGCTCGTACATGAAAATGAATGCAAAGAGTTTGTAAATCTGTGACTATCGTAGTTGCCTGAATTAGACATGTATTCAACACATCGCACAGTTTGCTCAGTAAGCAAACATGGGAAAGTAGTGATCAAATGTGTATTCATATCTGTGTGTTTTCATCAGGTACTCATTCAGTGTAAGAATATTACAAGTTATGGGTAATAGATAACTGAAGGTGGGAATTTGATCCAGGGAATTATTCTGATTGCCATATTTGGAGTCGGGAAGGAATTTTTTCCCTAATATGAGGATAATTGGCTCTTGCCTCAAGGGTTTTTTGCCTTCCTCTGGATCAACATTGCAGCATTGCAGGAAAATAGGCTGAACTGGATGGACTTGTGTCTTTTTTCAGCCTTATAAACTATATTACTATGTTACTATGTTACTCTCCAGGTGCATGATGGTTACATGGCAAAGTCAGGGTTGAGAGCATGTGGGGTGAGTGAGAGTGGAAAGGGTAGATATTTATTAAAATAAATGTTAATTTAAGCAAGCTCAAAATAAAAAACAGCAGTGACAGTCTTCATTTTGTTAATAAATTAACTTCATCAGGCTCTGTTGGTTAGTACTGTTTGGTAGCAGACAGGCAACTCAAGAACCTAATAATGTAAAGGCTTTCTTACTTGGTTAGCCGAAATATGAAAAATTAATTACAGTATCACTAAAAGTTCAGTATGCAATTTCAGCCAATAACATTGTGCTATAAATGTTCATACCTGAGAGGGGACCTTTTATACCCCAAGCCTCTTCCTGATTGGTTAATTGATTAGAGGTCATTAACCAATCAGCAACAGATGTCTATATAAACCCTACCAATTGGACTTGGGGGCCATGTGAGGGGGGGTATGGGGAGGAGGAACAGCTATTAGCGGTCATGATCCCCACATTCTACCTAATGGTGAGGAAGGGTGGGGAATAGAGGTCCCAGGGACCACTTCGTTTTATTTTAGCATGTAGGGGGTACAATTTTTAATGCTGCGGCTGCAATAATATTTCCATAGTAAAGTGGCAACTACGACAATATTCTCATTATAAAGACGCGACTGTGACAGTAGCAGTCTATTGCGACTGTCTAATGTTTTTTAATGTAGCTTAGGGTAATTTGTTTCGTATACATTGATGCAGATAGTGTTTGTTTTGAGATACTTTGTTGTCTTTTTGTGTAGTTGGTTTTCGCCATGTCTAGTAAGTTTTAGTTTAGATGAGCAGGAAAAGTTTATTAGATAGCACTTGAGCGACAACGAGCACATTAAAGGGATTCCAGTCTCGGCAAGAACAAAAGAGTTGCCTTGCCGAGACTGGAATCCCTTTAAAGCGCTCGCTGATGCCCGCGTGCAGGAGTGAGGCGAACACTCCGCACCTCACTTTGGAGTATCGTGAATTCCCCCCTAAAAGTCTAATCTCATATATTCTTCCCATTAGCTTCTCCGGTTGGGACTAATTATATAATTTCTATAGCACAGAAGGCTATATTTATTGGTAAGCGGGGGTAAGGGGCAGGATAACTCACTGCTTTAGTATCTGGCAATAATCTTGAAAAATCATTGTTTGAAGTCTATGTTGCACATGGTGGTTTAAAATGGCTGCCTGTCTTGAGATGGTGGGGCTTACTCATTAAAAAGTCCGAATTGTCACATAAAGGTCCGAACTCACATTCATTCGCCACTTTCCCATATTTAGGTATTCGGCAAAGTCTGAGATGTGGCAAATTTGCATCTAATTCAGCCATGGACTTATGGAGCACTTTGTATTAGTCTGAATACTCATGCACAGGTAATTCACCTATTCATCAAGCGTCATAGTCTGTCAAGGTAGCAAGTTTGGCAGGTTTTACTTCACCAGATCGAAGTGGTGAATTAGAGGATTGAAGACAGGGCTCCCGTCTGACTATGCCAAACCATACAAGAAACTATGTCCACTGCTATTTGCATCTTCGGTAAGGGAATCCGCGATTAGTAAATTTGGAGTAGGAAAGACAAGACCATCAGAGAGTAGTGATGCAAATTCACTTTGACAGTTGAATTCCCACTTTAATGAATAAGCTCCGGTATCTCTAAGGAGAGGAATAAATATTTACCTTGGGAGCCACAGACAAGTTTGATATCTGTACAAGAGGAAGAAAGTGCTGGGCACTGCTGACATTTGTGGCTTTCCTCATTTCTCATGTTCAAATAGAAATCTTGGGAGTGTCTTTTGTTGGTTGTGCCAACAAGACAATTAGTCAAATCATTTTAAAACAGGGCAGAGATGGAGCTTGGAATTTCCTTTTACTGTATTTACCTTTGTTCTGAGTCATGCCATGTGGTTTCTTATTAAAACTTCAAAGTATGTTCAGCTTTAGAATTCCACTGAACTAGCAATTCCACCATTCTTCATCACATTTTATTTACTAAGGCAGCAAAATCAGCCAACTGCTGGGGATCCACGGCTTCCGATATCTTCCTTATAAGTGGATGGAAGATTTTCTTTGACAGGAGGTCAATGGTGGATGAAGAATTGTTTTTTTTAAAAAAAATGACTAAAATGTTGCGTTCCAGAGATACATTTAAGAAAAATAAATGATGTTTGGTATCCCCTAATGTCCTCACTTGTTATTTTGGAAATAATTGTATTGCCTTATTTTTCTTTATATTTTGATCAGCATGTATCTTGGTGGTCTAACAAGGGTTGTGGCTCAAAAAGATTTAGTAGAAGTGCACACCAAAATACTTTTTCGCCTCAGGTGGTGATGCTAAACTCCTGGGTGTGGGGAAGACACCACAATAATTACTGCAACATAAACAAGTAGAGTTTGCACACACGCACAAAGTATAAGTAACTTATAGTGTAAGTAAAGTTATTGACCAAACTATACATATATATTATATGTATAATGTATAAAGATAAACTGAAACATTGAAAAGTAAAAACGATTTTGTGTTTTTCAGTTCTCACCTCAATCTTGTAGCTTGTCTCCTCCTGCATTACTGTGTGTACTTGCTTCCTGTAATAGTGCCCAGAAGCCCCCCTAATGAGATCACACAATGACTCATTCTGCTAGTGCATGCTTAGTAATCTGATACTTTCCTCTCACTTCTACAATGCTGCAGCTCTAAATTCCGACACTGTCTGCGTTGGTTTTTAAGATAAGAGAATATGAGGGGTGAGGGTGTGTACTTCTCCACTACAGGAAGGAGGAATATTTTACAGAGGGATTACAAGTGCTGCAGATTGAAGAGGTGAGAGAGGATTTTACTAATCATTTTTACACTTTTTAATACTTTAATGGGGCAAACTTTATAAATAGGGTTTACTTACACTTTTTAAGGAGAAGTTCACCTGTCAAATTCACCTCACTACAATTCGAGTCGCATCAACAAAATAGTCACAAATTCACTTCTCCTTAGTCACGAAGCACTGGATAGACTTGTTGATCGCTGTCGGGTGCATTGTGTGATGTAGTCAGTTGAAAAAAAGTAGGATATGAAGTTATGTAAATTGATGTGAATTCCCCCAGTGAAGAGCAGTTACATAATCCTCACCATATCCCTAACTGTATATAAGTGAATAATACATAGATTTCTATACCACCTCGTCCTTAGTTCATGTTCTCATTTATTCGCCGACTCCATTGTCACTTTTGAATGAATAGTTGTGTATTGTGTTAAGCCACATCAGAGTCCTGCCATCAACCCCTCAATTTACATTTCTGTTGTGACAACGTCAAATGGATGAATGCGGAGTAGATCACCTATTCGTTTTCGCTCCTTCGACAGACTCAGTCGCTTGCCTAATAGTAGAAATAACTGTGTATATGCATAGAAAGTAATGCGAAGCGCTACATAAGATTGAGACTATCATAGTCGCCCAAATTAGATGCGTATTCGCTATGCCTTGTCAAATTCTTGACTGTGACTAACTCCGCCAATTGCTGAACACACGCACCAGTGAAGTAATGCAAAGAGCTCTGTAAATCCATGACTATCGTAGACGCCTAAATTAGAGACGTATTTACAAAATTGCAGGATTTTTTCAATACGAACATGGGCAAGTGGTGATCAAATGTAAATTCAGAGCTATATGTGACTATTTGCCCTTTTAATCAATAGGGCCTTCAAAATATGGGAACCCTGGTTGGTGTTGGTTTAACTAGGATTAGCATGGTAGCTCATGATATCATTAAGAATGATTAGACAATCCCTGCTGCCCTGGCTGTGAATTCCTTTTTCTAAAGTAGCATATGTTACATACACAGGAGTTGGTGCTAAATTATTAAAGTGCACCAGTCCCTTTAAAATAACAAAGAGAGAATTCAGTGAGATGAACACTGCTAAAAAATATTAATCACACCAGCGTGGTGCTCTGCTACCTAAATCACTCACATCTCAACATGGAGCTTTCCTTATCAAGAGGCAGGCGATTCATTCAATTGGAAAAGGCAGGCTGACAGGGAAGATGACGAAGAGAAACTGTACAAAGTACATTTTTTAAAGTACAAATGTATTTATAAAATCATTTATTTCATTAGTAGAACCTATATTAGTATTAGTGTTTTTAGGTGACAGGTGCACTTTAAGCTATAAATGACACCAGAAATGTGAAGATTGCACAATTTGGGTTGATATGGCAGTTATTTCTATGCAGCACTTGCAAGTTGAGCTCCCGATTTTTAGGGGTTTATTCACTAAAGTCTGATTTGTTGCGTATAGGTGTGAATTTGTCAGATAAAGACAGTCGCATCTTTATAATGAGAATATTGTTGCAGTCGCAGCTTTATTATGGGCAAATTGTCGCAATCTTAACATTGAAAAAATTGTAGCGAATATACAATGGGGAAATTGTAGCGGATTTGCTATGGGAATCCGCTGTTTGAGAATTCAACAGTCGAATTCGCACCTTAGTGAATAACCCCCCTTAGTCTTTTGTGTTTATAATTATGTATTTTCTAAATTCCCATAGAAAAGAATAGACACAGTAGGGATTTATTTATTTAACAGATAAAAGACGGCTGCAATTAAGAAAGAGGAAAATTACAAAACAAATCAGGAATTTAACCTTGAAAGATATCATTTTTTTTTACCAGTACAATATAGGAGTAACTTCCATTCTGAACCAAATTGTTTTTTTTTCTTCTGGTGTTACTGGTTCTTTAATATGTTAAGCTTTAGCAGATGTGATGTGCTTACAAATTGTGGGAAGTTCATCTACAGCAAACTGCTGATGTAGACAGTGATGAATTGCTACCCACTGCCTTAGATGTACCCCGAGCAAAACTGGTATGAAAGGTTAAGAATTTCACTGGCACAACAAGACTCATTTTTAATTCAAAAGCAAGACATGATTGATACTTTCACCTTGCCTTAAAAAGAACATTAAGTCATCTTTTACAAATAGAGAAAGGAAGAAATATGTGTGTATATATATATGAGTATTACAGTATTTGGTGATACCTTTTTTATAGGACTAAGGGTAATTCAGGATAGTGCGAAGTGAGGTGCGGAGTACTCGCCTCACTTCATACAGACTGTTATGTGCTCGCTGATGTCCGCGTGCACTTTAAAGGGATTCCAGTCTTGGTGAGGCGACTCTTTTGCTCTTGCCGAGACTGGAATCCCTTTAAAGGAACAGTCCAGCCTGATTAATAAAAAGTAATGTGTGTTGTAAATAAATAAGACATTTTTTTTCTAATATACTTAGTCAGTCTTTTATGTGAGGAAAGCTATTAATTATTCCATCTGTGTAGCAGTACACAGCTCCTTATGTGTTTACTTCCTGGTTGGATTCTTGTGCCACTGACACAACGGCGTCTCAGGAAGGTCAAAATTCATAGTTAGTGAATAACCATGGGCAGTTACAGTACTTACAGCTAATGGTGTACACTGTCAGTAGCAAGCGCTGATATTGAGCATGAGAGAGAAACCAAATCCATATAAAAAGAAAGTTAATATTTCAGCCCTTTCTTTAACAGATGCTTTTGCTGGGTTAATACACCTTTCAGAGGTAAACAACATAAAAAAGGTGGATGACAGTTTAAAGGTTCTGATTGGTTATTTAGCATTATCCAGCCTGTCAGTCAATTCCTTAACACTAAACAGGAAGTGGCTGAGAGAGGGGAGGAGCTTCAGTAACAAACTGGTGCTAAATTGTGAAGGGTGGAAATAAATAAATAATTTATATGACAGAAATAATTTATTTAACTTTTATTTAACAATGCCAAACAGACAGAAAATAACTGTTGGTGCCTAAACTGTTCCTTTAAAGCGCTCACTGATGTCCACGTGCAGGACATCAGCGAGCGCATATCAGTCAGTGCGAAGTGAGGCGAGGACTCCGCACCTCACTTTGCACTATCCTGAACTACCCCCTAGCACTCATTTTAAATAAACAAACATTCGGGGGGTTTATTCTCCTTCTTTCATTAGGTTCAAAACAATATATATGTATTTATCAGTGATGCCCAACCTTTTTTGGCCTAGGGGCCATATAAAATTGTGACACACGTGTCACAGGCCGCTTCAAAGTTGCGACTTTTAAAATCACGACCTCGACAAATTTTAAAGTAACGACTGCGACAGTAACAGTCTATTGCGACTGTCTTTAGCTGGCAAATTCACAATTATACGCAACATTTTGGATTTCAGAATTCAGGCCGCGGGCCGGATAGCACCTCGTCAGGCCGTAGGTTGGGCATCACTGATATATATTATATTATATTATGGATATGGATATATTAGGATTTTGCTGGATTTGCACAAAAATCTTTATCACAATGAAAAATTCTGTCTGTACACACAACACTGTGCCTTAATTAAAAGTATTTCCAGTACAGGTACTCACAAGTTATGTAGCTGCCAAAATGGGACTCAGGAAGATGCAGATCAATGATAAGCAACTTATCTGCCATTATTTAATGTATTATTTTACAGAATGGAAGGATATAAGAAACACATTTAAGCCCGTATTATAAATCATTTCTGTGGAGGAGAGATAAACCTGGATTTAGGGCGCTTTCATTTATGGTTTGTATGCATGGACTAAAATTAAGAGCAGATTAAGTTTGCAGCTGAACAAAGGGGAAAATGTAATTTTAATATTTTATGCCTACCAGAAATAACTTAAATAATATATAATACTTATGAGATTTTCTTTTTGTTTTATTCACCTTGCCACCGTAATAAAAGGTCCTTTGAAGAAAGTTTATTAAAGGAACAATATATGCCCCGTCTACTGAAAATGTGAACTGTGAAGATAATATTGTAACTGAGCTGCAGCAGAGTGAGGAAAAACGTGAAGCATAATTCTGCAACGACTGGGGCAATATATAGAGTTACTGCTGGACTATGTGGGGCACTATATGTGGGTAATGCTGCACTGAATGAGACATTATATGTATGTTTATTTTTATTTATAAAGCACCACTAGGTTACGCAGCGCTGTACAATCCAACAAGGACACTGTAAATAATATGTTTTAACTGGGATATGAGAGTAATGCTGCAGTGAGTGGGGTACTATATGAGAGTAATGCTGCAGTGAGTGGGGCACTATATGAGAGTAATATTGCAGTGAGTGGGGCACTATATGAGAGTAATACTGCAGCGAGTGGGGAACTATATGAAAATAATGCTGCAGTGAGTGGGGCACTATGAGAGTAATGCTGCAGTGAGTGGGGAACTATAT
>WMED01013165.1:0-14529 GCA_019650415.1 Pipa parva | reverse complement strand
ACCCGTTTCTTTATACAAATCAATGGTATGGTGGATTGAGCGTACCGTGTTTGTTTTTGCAGTTTTGTGAGTTGCGGGGTTTATATGATAGTTTGATAATGTATACTTTTAATTTGAATTCTTATGTATTGGAGTCTATATAGTCGCTGGTGTTTGCACTGATATATAATAGCTTGGTGGACATCTTTACAGAACTGACAGCCCACAATTCCCTGGGAAGACATCTGTTACTGTTTAGTTTTATCCATTCATTCCTGTTTCAGTTTGTGAGGTCAGCCTGTTTGTGCCCATGGACTTGATGGCATTTGTATTGCCCATTTATAGCTCACAGTAAGCTGAACTCTCTATTTCCATACATAGCTGCTTAGCTCACTGCTCACTCAGCCATTCTAAGCTTCCTAGATAACCCAAGGCCCTTCCCATAAATGGCTGTTCATATTTTACCCTTTGCTCAAGGCTATTGGCCATCACTTTGTGTTATGAAACCTCTCTCCAATTCTGTAATCCTTTCGATTTGCAGTTATTCTTTGTGAAATGAATGGTTATTATTCTAGCAACACTTCACTGCCGTACCTGGTTTAGAATTCTGTGCCAGAGTTCATGAAGTAACTGCAGCGACCCTCATTCTCCATGTATAAAACAAACCCCACATTAGACTTAAGGTATGAAAAATTCAATAACAAGGAAGATTGAAAATATTGAGGGGGATTATTCACTAAGGTGCGAATTCGACTGTCGAATTTGCAAACAGCGGATTCCCAAAGCAAATCTTCGACAATTTCCCCATTGTAAAGTCGCGACAATTTTTTAATGTTAAGATTGCGACAATTTTCCCATAATAAAGTTGTGACTGTGACAATATTCTCATTATAAAGACGTGACTGTGACATTAGCAGTCTATTGCAACTGTCTTTATCCGGTGAATTCGCACCTATACGCAACAATTTGGACTTTAGTGAATAACCCCCTCAGGGGAATGTTCACCAGTTTTGATTTATTTATATATATATATATATATATATATATATATATATATATATATATATATATATATATATATATATATATATATATATATATATATATATATATATATATATATATATATATATATATATATATATTTATATTTGTACCATTTATGTGGATTCACTTCATGGTATTTCTGACTTCCATAACATTGATTACATATTGTGCTTCTTATTCTGTAACAGGAGTTATTGTTTAAATAATGACTTTAGAACTTCACATTACATAGAATATGGTTTGCTTTTTTCAGACCAGAGACTTGTCAAAGATTACTAAATAGAGTGCTAAGCAGTTTTAATTAAACTGATCTCTGTTGATACTAAAGAAATAATTCTTGCTAATCTTTGGTGATCCCTTTACCAGTGCTGCTAGCAGTTAGCTTTAATGACAGAAAGTAAAGTACTTTGCTAGAATAAGTTATATCCTTATTAAATGTTGATGATCGGTGAGGCTTTTTATATATAAAGTATATGAATGTGTCAAATATTACAGATTAAGCAAATAAATACCTCTTATTTTATCTTGCATGCAACATGCTAAAGTTTATTTCAGTGATATGTTACTGTTCCTCTACATTTCAACACAATCTAATCACTATTTCAAAAATATAATCATATTTTCATCCCCAAATCTTGCATTTTAAAGTAATGGGTCTCACACATCAATAACAGCACTGAACAATTATCCTTCCCCTAAGAATTGTACTGGTAAGCACTTATTGAAACAGTGAGTTGTTTATACAATAGTAATCTGTGCCAGGCCATTGCCTTTTTTAAGAAGGCCTCTTCTCCTAAACTGAGATACATCATAGTCTTTTGTGTTAAAAAATCAGGTGAATCCCTCAAGTTTAATGCTTTTGTTTGTTTTTCTCTTTGCTGTTTGCAGCCATATTTTATCTGTCGTTTAAACAGATCCTTCTCTCAGTACCATTGAAGCCCTCGAAAGTCCAGTTTTAAAGGATTTCTTCAATCTTTACTTAATTTGTTAAAAGCATTTTTTCAAATCTCTTCCTTTGTTTTAAAGTGTTTAGTAGAGTTAATACAGAAGTAAAATCCCTATGATTGACAGTCCACATGTACAAAGATAGCCCAGACACAAGATGGTTCTATAGGGTAACTCCACAAATTTTACACTTGAAGGATGGTTGTTCCTGCAACATTTGCTACTGTTCATAAACTGTTCCGCTAATGGAATAAAGGGATTTTGCTACTGGCATGCTAAGGGATCAACTGTATTTCTTATACCTAAAGCCCTATGATTACCCATTCATTCTTCTTTTCAGCGTAGCTGACATCTAGACCAGTGAGTGACTATTTCCTGATTATTTAGAAAACTATATAAAGTTTATGGACTTTGTTAGTGAGCTACTCAACTGGTACCTGTCCCTGGCCCCACTCCATGGAGAAATGTTTATGGTAACTATGCACCTTAAAAAGGTTTGTAATTGTAGTTCTCTTGTTGCAGGAACTGCGTAATGCATACAGTTCTGGGTACTTGCAAGGTTTCATCCAAAGACCCTGGGCTTGCAAAGCAAACACTGGGTCTCCAGGAAAATCCTCAAGTTTTCTGGAAATACTTAAAATGGCTGGTGCTCAGCCCTTCCCAATCCAAGCCCCAAAATCCACTTCATTGGCAGCAAATCATTTAGCCCCGCCCCCATAATGACACAAATTGCTTTCATTAAAAAAGAAGTAACAAATGGTTTCATCAAGTGGTGATTTGCAAGGTTTGAGGGGGTTGATGCTTTCTGACCCCTGAACAGCTTGGATCTCTGGGACATGAGCCCCCAAAAGGTTCCCAGGTATAATTATATAATTTATTCAAAGCAATTAGTTTAACAATGTCCTCTTAATTGTGATATTTTCTAGCAGAGTCACCATATTATTGCATTGCCATTAAGATAAAGGTGTTACCCCCCCCCGTAATTTAAAATGCTAAATTAAAGAACTAAAGTAAAAAGACAAACTTTTTAAATACTTACCTTTTACTGAGCCAATTGATTACAATCCATTTCATTAAATGCTGTACAGGCAATTGTGCTTATGTTGGTCAGCTTTCTGGTATTTTTCTTCTTACTGGCCCTTAATTTTTTTTTGTTGTATGTCTTGTATTAACTTTTGATTCACTCTTTAAAATTGTCTGTCGTGTGTTCATGTTGAAACCTCAATAGTTACTAGATCTCAAGTTTGATTTCTAGAGTATTCAGTTGTGTATGTTAATGTGTTTAGGGTAGTGGCAGACCAACTCATGTCTCTCTACTCCTGCATACCACAACAGCATTTCCACGTGGTTCTCAAAGAACAGAGGTCTATGTTGCAGCTGGGGGAAATCAGTAAGAACAAAATGCCTTGGTTGACATAGTCCTTATTTTCACTTTCTGTGGCACTTTATTAAGGCAAGTTAATCTAAAATGACTCTAAATTCTGTAAGAAGAGGTCAGGTTACTCTACAGATAAAAGATGGCTGTGTTCAGCAAAGAGAAAAGCAAACACAAATCAATTACTGAGCAGGAATACATTTTTCTCTATTGTTACTGTTTCAATTCTCATCTTTCCTTTGGTTTCTGCAACTCTAGTAATGGGGCAGTCTTTACAAAGGTCTAGTAACCCATAGAAATCAATCAGCTGCTATCATTTATTGGTACTGGGAAGATAAAACTATTAAAGCCAATCACTGATTAGTTGCAGTAGACATTATTAGACATTAGGAACATTTTCTCCTGTGGATGAATTCCCATGTTAATCTATTATGGAAAAGAACATGCATTTATGGGAGCTATGGCAAGAGGATTTGTAAACAAACTAGTGCCTGCTGCAGTAGTGCATAGTTTTCTTATCCAGATTACTTAGAAGTTGAGCTCTACCAGCCATAGAGGTTTAACTATGGACATGTGTTTTTTGCTTAATTTTATAGATTTCCAAAGCTCTCAAGAGCTTACAGGAACTGGACATTTCACTGGAAATTCTGGTGGTAAGTGGTCTGCAAAAAAATGATGATTGTGTTTCCAGTTTTATCTATTGAAATGTATAAATCATTAATTGAAACAAATCTTCGTTATTTTATTTCACTATACCTCAGGAAAAAGAAATAATTTAAGAGTGCTCCTAAACCGAATAGAACTATCTCTAAAAGGCCATCATGTTTTGGGGACATCTAGATTTACTGAATTATAAGTGAATTGTTACAGGATGGAAATTAAAACCGTATTTGGGCAAATGAAAACAAATGGTTAAATAAAAATTCCATCTGTAGTCAGTGCACAATAGCACAGGGTACTTTCCATGTACTTAATTTTCATTGCAAATTCACTCTGATCTGGATTTCGAGGGGGAAATGCTACACAAGGCAAACTATCTAAAAACAGCTTCCTTTTATTGTCATAATAACCACAAATGGTTTTTTTTGTTACATTAAAGTGAGTGGGGAGCTACGCTATTGCTTAAAATGCCTAAAGGCAAAAGGATTAAATTGGTGAGAACTTTCTACCTTCCTCCCAACAGAAAATGATGTAGTAGTAGTAGCAGCGGAAGTTAAACTTTTGATGATGGCTTATTTCTATAGGAAACTGGAATTGGAAAAACTGTTAATGGATTTCGGAAACACTCTGAAGTGGGAGATATTGCTAAATCAATTGTAGTTCAGTGGAAGAAGCTTGTGCCAGAAGGAAAAGAACTGTAAGCTATATTTTAAAATATATGGTAAAACTGTTTGTTCAAAAAAAAAAAAATCCCTAAAGATTTGCATGATATTATTACCTGTAGACTTCAGTAGGGTGTTTTTTTATGTGAGTTATGTATACTTCATGTGTAATGCAATAACTTAATTTTAAAAAAAAGTAACGTCTTCTCCTAACCCCTAATCAGTATTTAATTAGTATTGAATATTCATACAAACGATAATAAAATATGTAATAACATAGAAGAGAGTTCACTCAGCCAAGGTAGTGCCCATATTTGACAATATGGACATGCTCCTTGTTTTGTTTTACTGCCTGAGTGATTAAACTGCACTTGAATGGTGCATTTGGGAATTAATGTACAGTAAGTAGAGCCATGTTGCATGGTACAGGGAGGTGTCTTTGTTCACTGTATCCTATTTTCTCAGTTACAATGTCCACCGCAAGTTTTTTTCTCTAGTGCCAGACCTTTAGAAATTTCTGATGAATTTTGGATCAATCTAATCTTACTGTGTATGGAATACTCCACTGATTTTCTTTTATTTCCCTACAAGTGATCATAAACAAACAGGTAAACACGAGAGAGATATTGCAAAGGAGAAATTGTCTTCTTCCATTTCAAGAAATAAGACTGCTGAACGTGAACATTATAACTCGACGACTGGATCTAAAAAATGCATAGATATTGGTGTAACTCCTGATGATGGCATGCATAGGAAGGATAAAAGGCCTGAGAAAATGACTAACCAAGAACATAACTCCAATCATTCTAAAATTCAGCCTCGCAGTAAAGAACTCCATTCTCAGAAGAATATACTGGAGAAATCCAATGTCCACAAAAAACAGTCTCCAAAAGATAAAACTCTGAAAGTCATTAAAAGCGCACAAACTGCTAAAACAGATGTGCAGAAAACTGCAAAAAAACATGAACTTAACAAAAAAACAAATGCAATGTCAGATGGTGAATTTGAGGCCCCCATTATGTCCTTTGAATCGTACCTTAATTATGATCAAGTTTCAGTTAAAAGAAAAAAGAGATCATGTTCATTAGTAGAGCCACCTAAAAAGGTTCAAGTGTGCAAGCAATACTGCAACATTGAGGTATCAAAGAGTTTGATTGCCCCATCCGTCTCTGAGAGCCATATTACAGAACCAAAAATGAAAGGGGAAAAATGCAATGCAAAAGAGGTAAGTCAACTATCCTATATGTCTGAGCTAATGAGATCCAGTATTATTATCAACTAATATTGCTTCACCAATGGTGAAAACCTTTGAATATGTCAGTCTTTACCTAACTGTAGTATTTGGGCCCAATGTTAAATGTAATTTTTTATTTGTAGAATTTTCTGCTTTTTCAGAGTTCCACATGATTCGTTTTATATTGAACCTTTTTCACTTTTAGCATCCTGTATTTCAGCTTTATAAAAGGTAGCGGCAAAAGAGGTTAAACTTTTTCTCTACAATGGATCATCCCAGAAGCTAAAGGTTTTCTTATTCTTAATATCTCTGGGAATACATCTGCAGCAGACCAAATCTTTCATCTATTGAGCCAGTGACAATGAACTATTCACTTATTAGAAGAATTTTAGATTGTAGAACCTGGAGATTCAGTATTCTTCTGCAGTGTACAGTTTCTGTAAACCATCAGAGAAACAGAGACCAATTTGGTCTGAAATCTTCAGTTCACATCCACAATTTAAAAGAAAAGATGTTTGTCCTGAAGTTCCTAAATTAGAGGGGCACTATAGTGCTGATATAACTGCACACATACATATAAACTCCTTTATACTAAGCCAGTTGCGGATACCAATAGTTAAAAAAAAATGTTTATGGAAGAAATAATACTTGCAGTTTGTTTCCCTTAATTAGTTTTCATGAGAGCTGATATTTTCCTCTCCCTCTCCTTTCTGTTCTGCACAAGAAGAAAAAGCTGCCTGACTGCTATTGGTTAAGCAGTGTGCTGAACTTTTGGCCGCATAAATAAAGTTGGAATGCAGGAGATTACAGAGGGAAAGCTGACTTGTGCACATGTAGTAAGTAGGGCAAAAATGTCCGGGGGTGGGTACCTTTTCATGGAAAACTGACTAAGTACACATCCCACACACACTTCCTGGTGTGGGAGTTTATCAGTGCAGCCTATTCAATCAATTTACTTCACATGAAATATCTACTGGGGAGATACACTTCTCACTAAGGTTTAGTACTGCGTATGTAAATTTGACTATAGTTCCCCTTTAAGTAACCTTTAAACTGAAGATTTTGCTGTATGAGTCAGTGGATCATGCTGGGATGGTGCCTGCTCACTTGAATTGAGCAGCAGAACACTTTAATAGAGCTGTAACTTAAGTATGTATTTATATCATTTTTTGTTAATGCTACTACTCTTACTACACCAATTGTCCTGAAATGTACAGCAAATAATGCAACTTTTTTTTTAGGGAAAGACTGGATCTTTATCTGATTTGCTTAATATACCACTGCCCACATTTTTACCAGATTACACTATATACAATTCTCCTCCACAAGCCACAGAAAGTAAAGGTAAGTAACTGTAAAGTACCTATTGACTGCAGGGTTTTGCTGTCATGAATGTGAGATCACACTCCATTTGGATAATTAATGGTGTAAGTTTTCTGTCAATGCACATAAACCCACGTGATTCATTTTCACCTCTTTTATTATGCTAAGTTACTGGATTTTGATATAAATCATGCACAACACTAAACAGTAGTCTTGATCAAAATTCTGCTGCACATAGGTGTGCAAGCAGGCTCATTATATAGCCTATGAGGCCAAAGGAAGTACCTTGTGTGACATTCTATACAAAACAATGGATACAATTTTCCAGCTCAGCCAGTGTGGCTTGAGCCTAACAAAGTACTCAAAACTTCATCTGAAATGTCAAATTCAGTTGAAGGTTTTATTTATTTTATGTGGAGGTACAGTTATTGAGACCTTTATCTGTACGCGCCATCTTGTTTAAACATTTCCACCCACAGTATTTTTTTTTTCTTAATATAGAATATGTGAATACAAACTATTTTGCATGACGGCTGCTCCTCTGCTACCTCCTTCCCATCCAGTTCTTTACTTTACTTTAATTTAATTTAATTTCTATTACCATGAGTGGGTTAGAAATTGTCCTATTTGATCATGGAGGATGGGTGACTCCTGAAAGTCATGTCTGCCTTGCCTAGAGAGTACGCATGAAAGAATTCCAGTTATGTGCTTGCAGGACTGCTACTTCTGCAAATGAATATAGCTAGAGAGGCAGGAGCAGCATTCAGTCAATCCAATCAGTGTGCACTGGCAATCATAGGAGTATAGATAAAAATTCCATATTTATTCAGTCTTCATTAAAATATCCGTTAAAAACAGGAGACAGTCCTGCTAGGCTGTTCTGCACTGTAATAATGGGCAACATTTAAATATTGAGCACTGTCTCACAGGGTGCTGTGAGCAATAGTTTAGCTATACTACTCCTAGTGATTTTGTGCTTCATGTTCAGCTTATCCAGTTCACCGCTAATAAGTCTTTACTAGCTGCCTGTGTGGAGGTTAATTTGAGGGCAGCAACCTTTGAGTCTCTAGCACAGGGGCCGGCAACCTATGGCTCTTATGCCAGATATGGCTCTTTTGATGTCCATATCTGGCTCTTTCACTGTAACGCGTCATAACAGTGTGCCAACAAGCGCTGTAGAGAGAGAGCTCTCTCAGCGCTTCTGGATTGCTAGCCAATCCAGAGCCGCATGTGACTTCAGTGGCTCCGGATTCAAAAGGGCTGAGGGAGCCGCACGTAAATGGCTCCCCCAGCCCAAATGGTTGCCAACCCCTGCTCTAGCAGAAAAGTCAGTATCCCTTGCAGAGGTTTAGGGTGAAGACCAAGGGGATCCTTAGACTCACCCTCAGTGTTAATTAGCCTCAAGCAGAGTATGTTTTAGTTCCTCAATAGTCAAACTGGTCCTGTAGTAACCTCATTATAAATTGTAATTAAAACTTGACAGACAGGTTCCTTTTAGGCTGTGTTCACACTAGCTGATTTTCAGCTGAGTTTTCTGGAGAAGGTTCATTATTGTCACAGTAACCTGTGTGTATTATCCCACAGGAAACAATGGATACTGTTTTTCCAAATCTGCTGAAAATCAGCTAGTGTGTGACCCCAGCTTTAAGCTACTGTTTATTTGCTGTCACACAAGCACATTACATTTTTTGTGACTTGTATTTACACATTCACAGTATACTGTACATACCATTTGTGGTAGTTCATGTGAGTTGTAACCTGCTGAAACCTTGGTGGTCTTTAACATTTACTGCAGTGCTGGGGCCCACCAGGAAACAAGATCAGAAGCCCACTAAGCAAAAGTTGTTTTCTGGTCTCTTCATTTTTCTCTTCCATCTCAATGCTGCCTAGTTTTTTTTGTTTATTTTGGTGTTAACTGGTCCTTTTATCAGGCTGATGGTCACAGCAATAACAGGGTTTCTCTGTATTTCTCAAGTAATGCCACTGTGGCAACTATATTAGTTAATGGTGGATCCATAGGAGGAAACTTGCCAAAACAAACTCTTTTGTGTGTCACTGGACTTGTGTATATCCACAAAACAATGTTTAGTATTTAACAATACAGTAAGTTTTTGTCTTTTTAACCAATTGAATCACTTTTGATATATTCCCTGCATTAGGTAACCCTTGCTCTTAATCTGTCAGACCTTAATAGATTTTAGGGTAAATGTTCATTGCTTGCTACATTACGCTGGTATTTTTTTCATTTAGGTATACCCTCTGAAACAATACCCGAACAGAACTCTGACTCTACTGTCTTCACTGGACGAAGGCTGAACTCAAAGATGTTGGTTTACTCTGGATCCAAAATCATTTATCTTCCTAAGATGTTAACACTATATGAACAATGCATTAGAGTTCTTCAGAACAATATTGAATGTGAGTTGCAATATAGGAAAGACAAGGGCGCTGTAATGGGACTGAGAATGTGGCAGGATATTTAATGTTTATTGTGCTCTGTTTTGTAAATGGAAATTCTTTTACCACATTAAATCATAGTCCTGTATAATTAACAGCCAAGGAATGATTGAACATTCAAGGTGTTTAAACAAGATGAAAATGTCATTTAAAGGACCAGTAACAGCAGAAAAGGAAAATGTATGTTTGCATTGCCATGGAAGTTATTATTGTGTGTTACTTTAAATGAATGTTATTTTGGAAGTTGACCACCTGATTTTTATTAGCCTGCAATTGTATCCTTCCACTAGTTGCAGCCAGACTGGACCTTCCAGGGCAATTCTTTATAGATATAATTGATGCTACTAAAACAAAAGAAAACAAACTCCCAATAATGCAAATCGTGAATTCACATTTAAAGATGACATTTTTATTGGTACCTTTTAGGTATAACTGCCATACCTATCCAAATGGGATTTTACTCTTTTGCTGGGTTTTACTGGACAGCTTAAGTAATATAGCAAAAAATGTCTCCTTCATTAAAGTGTAAGTAAAGTTATTGACCAAACTATACATATATATTACATTTATAATTTATAAAGATAAACCGAAACATTTAAAAGTAAAAAATTTTTTTTTTTTTTAATTCTCACCTCTGATTCCTGCAGCATTGAATCCTAGAGGATCTCTCTGTAACTTTCTCTTCCTGGTTATTGCCCAGAAGCTTCTCTCCCCCTAATGAGGTCACACAATGACTCATTCTGCTAGTGCTTGTGTGTAATCTAATACTTTCCTCTCACTGCTAAGCTCTGCAACACTGAATTCCGACACAGTCTGTGTCAGTTTTTAAGATAAGAGAATGTGAAGGGTGGGGGTGTGGCCTCCTCCACTACAAGAAGGAGGAATATTTTACAGAGGGATTATAAGTGCTGCAGAGTAAAAAGGTAAGAGGATTTTACTAATCGTTTTTACACTTTACAATACTTTAATGGAGCAAACTTTATAAATAGGGTTTATTTACACTTTAAAGAAATGATTCAGGCATATACCTCCTTCCCCGCCAAATTGTATTAAATATAGATTTTATCTCAAATAGTCTGATTTTCCTTAGTTTCTGCTACAGAGCAGCAAATCACCTACAACACCTCTCCATTGTAACATTAATGGCATGGGTACAAAACAAACGGTAGGCAATGAGCACTTTATATAGTAAATAATCAATTTAGTGGTGCTACCAGATGGAGTAAAAAACTGAATCAATTATAAGAAAAGGGAAAAGACTCACTTATACGGTGCACTCAAATAGAAAATTTATTAATTACAAAATAGTGGAAAACACACTGAAATCCTGAGACAAGAAGCACAAAAACAATTAAAAACAATAAAAATTTGTGGATGCCTGCATACCTGTCTTTAAGCTGACAATTATTATTTATATGTATGAATAAATTATATCACTCTCATATGGATTGTATATTGTATGAATCAATTGATAAAAACCCATACTACATTACCATCAGCAGTCAGTACTGTGTTGTCACTGTTGATGTCAAAAAAATAGTTGAACAGCCAATATGGGGTTAATTATTCTCAGCAGTGCAAAGTCCCCGGTTTAGCATAGGCGGTAATCCATGTCTGATAAGCAGCTGCATGGGTGTCCTCTGAATCAAAATTAATTGGGGGTCATTGCCGCATATCATGACATCTCAGTCACGTGATACATCTGGAGCATTCCTAAGCTCCTGAAGCACCCCTCTGTCCTACCCTATTGGGCTAATGGATGGGGCTGGCTGTCCATTAGCATGTAAGTCTCCCTACCATTTAGATTGTAAACTCTGTTGGGCAGAGGCCTCATCCTCTTATTTTAATCACTGCTTGGCATTTTGAGTGATGTATCTTCAAGATTTTATGCTTCTAATTTACTTCACTTGTACTATGTTAAGCACTTTTTCCCAAGAGTGTATTTGTGGTTAGTGGATCACTCCAAATGAGAGAAGTTTCAAACATTGTGCTTGTGGCTTCATTAAACATAGTAAAGAGGTATTCTATATGGTTTGCCTTGGTGGAAAATGGCCCACTTGGAAACCCCTTAGTCTAGCATTAGTAGGTGTTTGAATCTAACATTTTTCAGTCCTGGCACTAAATAGTTCTTTGACCCCAACTGAAATGATGCACCAACTGAAATTCAAGGCCATAGCTTTTATTCCTGGAGCTACATCCACCTAATCTCTGTGCTTTATCGACCATACTTTTAGACTTTGATCAGTCATGGCTTTATTGTGCTATTAAAAGTTGTGTATATCTTTGCACCCAAATTAATAGATTAGCTGTGTGTGTATAGAGGAAGGTGCGATTACAATAGAGACCCTTTTTTATCAAGTAATTTATGCTGCTAGATGTTAAATGTGTGTTGGACTTGGTTTGATAAAGATGTTAACTGTTTGCCTCTAGCTATTCAAGAAGTTGGCGGAGTACCTTTTGAAATCCTTAAACCTGTCCTTGAACGTTGCACACCCGAGCAATTGATCCATATAGAAGATTGTAATCCGGTATGTCTACTAGTGGCAAGACTTTCACATTGACTTGATCCGCACTTATAAATCCAGTGTTGTTCTTGGCAATGGCCATGTTTTGCTTCCACCATGCCTGTGATGAACTTGTAGACCTTTACAGTAGTTTAATTGTATTAGAAAAATGTGGAATAACCAGAAACTAAATATTTTTTCAAAGGTCTTTATAGAAGACTCGGGACACTTGTGGAAGGAGCATTGTGCAAGAGACTTTAAAAGCCATAAACTTTTAGAATATGAGACCTGGCGTGAGATGTACTTAAGGCTATTCAGTGAGAGAGAAGAGAAATTAAAACTGATAACGCAAAATATCAGCTCTGCTCATTCCGGCAAACCAAAAGGTAAAGTTTCTAAAAATACACTAAAGTATTCTTTAAATTAGGTTGAATCCAGTTCAGGGAACCATTTTGTCCAGTTTGGTCTTTTTGGAACATAGAATGCCTAACAGTGCCTTCTTTGCTTTAGGCCAATTTAACAGGATGTTCTTAAAGTTAAAATGTTTGGTAGTGTTTAACAGAGTTTGTTTTCCAGGGTCAGCTGAATGTCAGTGTTACAAACTTTGGAATCCTATGAACTTGTTTTTCTGATTCTGAGGTCACCTTCATCCTGCCAGACATTGTTCATTTGTCTAAAGTGCCAATTTGTTCTTGCAATTTTTATCTTAAAGTTTGATCTTTCTTAATTACAGCGGAAAAAAATGTTGGCCTCCTGTGCGTACCCAAGTGAATTTTTATTTTCCATGTCACTTGAAATGATCAACCTGCACTTGTGCTTGCCTATATTTACTCATGTTACATTTTAATAATTGAAAAGACCATTAGGGGCCTGATTAACTAAAGGGAAAATTCACCTTTTGATTTCACCTTGCTACAATTAGTCACATCACCAAAATAGTCGCTATTAACTTCTCTTTATTGATAAAGTGGTGAATAGACTGGTCAAACAAGTGGACAGTGACTAATGCTGTCGGTTGTATTGTGTGGCCTATGGTGGTAGGATAGAAGCAGAATGCGAAGCCCTGCCATCAGCCTCCCAATTCACCACTCCACTGCTTATTTAATGGTAGAAGTACATTGTGCACGCATAGTGCTCCATAAGCCTCCAGGCTGTGTACTTTAGGCAGGAACAGATGTCACCTCCTCTCTACATGTTTCGCTGTTTGATACAGCTTCCTCAGGACTATAGTGGAGAATCCAGGCAGACCAGATACGACTAACTACTCCACGCTCTTTTTTTTTTTTTTTTTTTTTTTTTCTTTTTTTTTTTTTTTACTACCACAAATTATTTTATCGCCAAATATAGTGATATACATTCATTGAGCACAATTGTGTCGTTCTTGCATGGAAGTTTATATCTTTCTCCACCGTTGTTAAACTGTATCACACTAGGGGAATATTCCCCTTTATTAATTTATCCTTTCCAGCGCTTCCATATCCTGGCTGAACGTTTAAGCACCACCCATCTTATACAGACTGCTAGTTTTATGCTGCATGCCAGAGTTTATATAATGACAGATGTTCAATGTTAACTAGACAAATTTTCCCGTTTGATAATTTTTATCTTCCAGTGCGGATATACAATTGGTTGCTTATATGCCTCTATTTTTTGCATCTGACATTTGTTCCAGGTAAACTGTACAGTATAGTAATAACTGTTACTCCATTACATTCACCACTAGCTTCCAACCTATCTAGGACCTTATTCTCTTGGGATTAATATATTTACATGTAAATTAAGTCCTAGTTGTGAATCTCCAACACCACTCATTCTATACTGTGTACAATGTGGACAGGAATTAGGACTTTATACTTTGCATAATTCAGATGCTTTGGCTGTCTCAACCACTAGGGTTGCCAATCTTCAGCAAGTTTATAGTCCATAAAATGTAGTCTAAATTTTCAGGTGTTTAAAAAATAAATAAAATTGAGATTGAAATAAACAGATGCTTGGAAACCACTTGATATTTTATTACATTGTGTTTAAATAATTGGTATTGCATAACAAGGTGTTGCTAAAAATAATACTCAGAACCCACTTAAATAGTGCACACTTAATAATTTATAGATAATCTATAGAAAAAATGCAGTGAAAAAGAAGAAAGATTTAAAAAAAAAAAATTTAAAATCAATGTTCGTAACAGGACTAACAAAAGATGAGATGATGCCAGCAAAATGTAGTATAGTGCAAAAATTGCCCCATAAAGGAAAATTATCAAATGTTTAAAGTAAACCCATATATAAAGTATAATGAAATAAATATTGAACAAAAATAAGTCAGGGCTACAAAACAAAAACCTAA
>WMED01013164.1:0-14529 GCA_019650415.1 Pipa parva | reverse complement strand
GGGGAGACAGGAACTGGTAGGGTACACACCAGGGGGGATGGGAACTGGTAGGGTACACACGAGGGGGGATGGGAACTGGTAGGGTATGCACCAGGAGAGATGGGAACTGGTAGGGAATGTACCACGGGAGGTTGGAGCTTCATGGCAAAGCTCCAATATGTTATATAATGGAACACACAGAAGTTAACAGTCAGGGCACTGATGTTCTAGCTATCAACTGCAAGTGAATTACAGTAAATAGAAGAAAAAATAAAAAGGGAGCTGATAATGAGGTGACATGATAAAGTACCAATTACTGTGGAGTATAAGTAGACTGTCTAAAGAAAAAAATAAAACAGAACAAACAAGATACTAGAAGATAAAAAGAGCAGGTATAGATGGAGTAGTTGGCAGCTGTTGGAATGTTACCTTCTGTAGTGCTTCCTCAGTTTGGCCTGCATGCTTTTTCTCCATTTCTGCCCTTAGCTTGCTCATTGCCGTCTGATGATCCTGAGCGGCTTTCTGCCTCTCTTCTTCCCGCAAAAACCCCAGCTCCACTAACTGCTGCTTGTGCAGGGAGTTGGTCTGGATCAGCTCTTCTTTCAGCCGGTGCAGTTTGGCCTCTAGCTCGGAGATAGCCTGCGGTGGAAAACAGATTGCTTTATATGACAAGTACAAGCCTGGTATCAGATAGAATGCTATTGAAGAAACAGATTTTGCTGTAGGTGACAGCTGCTTGGATTTTCTACTAAAAAAAGCTTTTGACTTTTTTATGCATTCTTTATTTAGAATTTCAATATCTCAAGGTATGGAGAAGAAAGGAATAATAAGCGAGAAAGAAATATTCAGTATAGGTTCTATTTATTAAAGTTCATTTTTTGTAATACTTAAAGAATTCTCTGATGTTGCCCAAATATCTAATTCAGCTAGACCAAGGGTCCCCAACTATTGGTCTGCAGACCAGTGCCAGTCTGCTGACCAGTGCTACTCTGCATGCCCCTTGGTAGTTGGCTGCATGGTAGTGATGTGCATGCAGGAAGCCAGTCACCATCATGCGGCTGGCATTGACCTGCCCCCCACCCTCATGGCCCACTGGGCTACTGGCAATGTAACTGACTACTGAGCAGCGGAGCAGAGTAAATAGTGGTTAACTGGGCTACCAGCAATGTAATTGACTACTGAGTGTCACGAGCAGTGCTTGTAGCTGATGTGCTGCTCGTGAACTGCTTGGTCTGCCGGCTAGAGCTGGGAGATGCGCTTCTCCCTAGCGCTTCCGGGTTGTCGTCAGGTGTGACGTCAGCGGCGCCAGATTCATAAGGGGCTGAGCACTGCCCTCTTACACTCTACCTACTCTACCATCATACACGCTACAAACAACCTCCTGATGAAGCCGATTCCTGGCCAAACGCATTGAGAAGGTAGAGTATAAGAGGGCACATTGCACTTGGGCGTTTATTCTGAAGGAATTTAGTCTCAGAGCCGCATCAGTGTCAAGTGTTTATTTTTGGTTCATGTCACTACTCAGCACCTGAATTGTATGTGAGTAGAACTGGGACTTTTTAACATTAAAGCTGTTTGAAAATACTTATTGGAGTATACTGTCCTCATCCCTTTCCCTGTGAGGGACACGGCTGGGACTGATTTTCCATGGGAAGTGTTACGTCTGGGTTATATCCCTATCATTAATACACCATGAGGAGGATTCATCTTCTATGATTGTCATTTTCAGGCTTTAAACCCTCCATTATCTGGTGAACAGTTTGTATTTACATCCTGCCTCACTTGTTTGTTTGGTGATTTTTCATATTCATACACACCACTTTGGCACATTTGGGTATTTGTCTTATCAGTTGTAATCACAGATTCAGGCACCATTGTGTGCTTTTTTTTTGCGCTTTCTTCACAGAACGTTATATTGGATGTTTACTGTATAGTTTGCATATGTAAAGATGTAATTTGACTATAGTTCCCCTTTAAGTTATTGCGGCTATATTGATTCGCTAAGGAAGGAATATTCTGGAAATCCCGGTGACCAGAGGTCTAAACCAACTAGCTGTGGTTGATTCATACACCAATCTCTCACCATTAAATGAATAATTAAGTCCCGGAATGCTCACGGTGGTTGCACACTTCCTGGGTGACATTTCTGTCTAGTTCTTACAATGAGTTTTATCTGTTTATACATGCGCACTCTAGCTGCAAACTTACCCTGCCTTGGCATCACAGGGGTTACACTCACAAGGCGTATGCGAGGCATATAAATCAGCCCTGAGCCTGGCGGCTGTGCTCTTGTTTTTAATTGGAGAACTAAGCTAGAGTCGGATGAAAGGGAAGCGCTCTTGGAATATTTGATAATGTCGCATTTGCAAGTCCTGAGGAGAGAGAGCGAGTGCGTGTGAGATATTTAGATAGACTTTTCCCACTGATGCTCTATGTATGCTTATGAAGCACTTTGTACTGTTGGGCTGATAGAGGCAATGTCTGAGCAGGGATTATTTCCTTTTCATCATAAAACATCATGTGATTTAGAGCCATGGACCATCAAAACCTTTTTTCTCTTTAAAGTTCTGACTTTGATTTTTTTTTTTTTTCTTTTTTTCCTGCATCAATTTATTCAAACCACAGCTGGGTGGCAGAAGAGGAAAGCATCATTTAAACCAAACGTCTCCCCGACATGAAAGCGGCGCTATAATTAAAAAAAATGGGCAGAAAAAGAATGGGAATGGGGCTAATATTTTTTAATGGTAGTTCAAAGGGTGACAGATGTTGGAGACTTTGAAGAAGCCAGAAGACTGGGTGAGTCGGTATCACTGAACAAGTTGCAAGGTGAAGAAGTTTTAATGAGATCTGGCGGCTATTCCTCTGTTTCTTATTACGCTGGTATTCCCAGTATTCACAGCACAAGGTGGCAGAAATCAATAATGTACCATGATAGGTGCCTGCAGGGAAAAGTACTCCCGGTATCCCACAAATACTAGTTGGATAACGCTACACAATGCTACAGAGAACGGATTAACCAATCACAATAAGGGAACTGCTGACAGTATCAATGTCAACGGTTCTGAGCAGTTCCCTGGCTGTGGTGGGAAACAGGTTTATGGGTTTGAAACAATTCTCTCATATTCAGGTATTGTGGATTATGTCTGACCTTAGCCCATTATCACACCAGAGATGGATAAAGAAGCAGTGGGGCCCTAGGCAGATATGTATTTAGAGCTTCAGCTTACTCCAGCTAAAAATGATTCATTGTAAACTGACCTTGGCTGGGCCCTTGAGCAGTGATTGGGCCCCAGGAAACAGAGGTTTCCTTTCAGCTAAAGATTCTGGGTAATGTTTCTCTTTACCCTGTAATCGCACAGAGGTTGTGTATTCTTCCTCTAGACCATCAACTTAATAACAGTGAAGATTAGAATATGGATCACAGCAATTGCCAATAAGAGCCCTGTTGTTTGCAGGATTTGCACCTGCTCATATATACATTCTCTCTCTCAGACGTTTAGTTTCTTGGGCCCATTTTTCACTGAATTCTGTAAACTGCTAAAGCAGAGATAAAACTAATGACTTGAAACCCACAGGAAGGTGGGGGAAGGGAGCATTATTCTGTACAAGTTGTTTCAGATAAACGGTTGCAAGTGGTGTGTCTCCTAATGATTCCTGGCTTTGCCTTGCATACTTGAAAGTGGCTGACAGAGAGCTATGAGTATGTGGAGCTGTCAGCTTTTCATGGCGTTGCTTTGCTGTCTGTAGCTCTGTGTGTGAGATTTCTAGTGTTAGACTAAGCGCGGTATAGCGACAACATTCAAGCTTCCATTCACTTCCATTCCCTGGCATATTTCTGCCTGCCAATGGTTAAGCCTTTCATCCTTCCTAGTAAAATATGTTCTGGGAATGGGTTTGTTATTCTCTACAAAATTCTGGTAGGATTCAGCACAACTGCTCTCTAAGGGCAAATACTAGCAACAATTTTATAGAAAGACTTCATCGGCCACAATGTCTGTATGTATAATTTTATTACAATCTTTATAATCTGTGTGTTCATCCAGAATACAAGGTGACTAGATCTGTGACTGGTTCGGTCACATGTGTTAAGCCTATTCTGATTTTAAGAAGGTAGGGTTGAGCTAGTCTATTAAAAAAAAATGGGTGAGACTAGGAACAGAGCACAGACACAGAGAATGATCTGTTAAAAGTAGAAAAATTGTAAAACAATATTATTGCTTATGAAATCACTTAAAGTAAGGATTGTGGATTATTATCCTTGATAATAATTTTACTTATGGAATGTTCCCAAAATAAATATGCCCATTGAGATCTGCCGGCTACAATCAATGCGGTATTTGATGCAGTATTGCGTTACCAAGACAATCATGGTTTATGTATTTATTTTTTGTTTGTTTATGTTGTTTGTTACAAACTTGAGTAGAAAAGACTATCTGGTTTTGCGTGGCCAGTTTGTTTACAATCCCATCATTCAACCCATGGGCTAAAAACTCAAATCACTCAAGAATAGGTCAATGAGTCGCAGACTCTAGACTGAATGCAAAAATGGATATAAATCAATGAAGTAGTTCCTGTGAACCACTGATCCATGGTTACCTGCAGGGCATATTCTATGTGGGCCCTCAAAAGGAAAACAACAAAATGTTTAAATTAAAATGTTTCTGTGTGGAGTTTAAATGTTACAATACCATTAAAGACACGCTTGTCACATACATAGGTAAATGCAAAGTCTAGAAGAAAATGGATCAAAATTGCTGGAAGGAAATTGAAGTTTGTCCAGTATGGTAAAGAAGATGGAGCCCAAAATGAACATGATTTAATAGGTCTATCCCAAGAGCACACCTCCAGATTTCTGGGGAAGTTGATAAGTTATCGAAACATCAATAAGAGCCCCCCCCCCCCAACCTTAAATGGAGAAAAACTGTCAAAACAGTCAAGCCTAATCTGGAACAAAGTGAAATTTGGTGCCCTCATACCAAAGCAATTGTCTACCGATTGTGTTTAAACTGACCTATTTTTGAATGTAAAACAGTCATTTTAGAATTAGTTTTTTTCAGGTGTTTTTCATTGCTGACAATCACACAGATACAAGGAGTCATCTGTGTCATACATCTGAGCATGATTCCAATTAGTGGGGAAACGGCAACAGAACACCACTGTAGTAAGCCTCAGTTTGTCAGCCCTTTAAACATCCGATGATATCATCAGCTCCCACTTATTTACATTTTCCTAGTGGTTTCAGTGCTTGCATTAAATTTGCTGTCACAAAACGTTCTTTTAAATATTCCACATAGAATATCAATAGTGTCAACTTCTCGGTGTGAGCGAGTGCAAATATTTAATAATGCATCTCACAGATATTATAGTAAACACTATACGGCCTTAGTCTTGAAAAGAGACAAATTGCTTTTTAATAAGTAACTAACAAGGTAACTATTAAGATGAATCTAGTATTGTATCAAGAGGATCAGGTCAATAATACAGACCTTAAACCAGAGAAAATGAAGGTGATGGGTGTAAATAAACTAGAACTTTTGTATTCAATTATACTATTCCAAATATATGATAAATGCAGTAAATTGTATGGTGCATATTTTAATCAGGTAAAAGTTTAACATAAAATAGTTTGGAAGACAGGGAAGCAATACGTTATTTAGCATTGTAAGTTATAACAATTCTATTGTAGTTATGAATTTGCGTACAAACAGAGGCATATCAGCTCACAACATCATGGTAAAAAATGACCATCTTGCAGATTACACCTAAACGGATTACTAATCAGCAATTCAACATACGAACATCTTGTATCTGGTATAAAAAGTTTGATCTAGGTACAGCAATGTACAGTAGGTTGCCATGTCATGTCTACATCTTGTTTATAATCCACCCTGCAGCATGTGGACTTTATATGTCCCTAATATTTAAAGCCAGTAGGTGGCACATCTAACTGTAGCTTCTAATCTATAAAATACAAATGGAACTGAGCAGATATCACTGCACCTTCCAACTAGTACTTGACCCTATCAACCAAAATACAACTCTTTTGGTCTCGCCGAGATGGGAATCCCTTTAATGCGCATGTTGATGTCCGCGCGCAGAACATCAGCATGCGCATACTACCATTTGCGAAGTGAGCCGAACGCATCGTAGCTCACTTCGCTGCTTGCTGAATTTCCCCCCCTAAAAGTTAATTCCAAGGTAAACAACCCCTTGTTCATCATCATTACCCGCTCTCAATCTATTTGCTGGACACATAACCAAAGACATAGACATGGCCATCTACGAGCATTGTCCAGACTGCATGCAAATCCATTAATTGGTTGAAAAAACAGGTCTACCAGCACACAGGCAGATTTACATCTGTAGTCACTGTTTGGAGACTTCAATGCCAGTGAGATGGACAATACCCAAGTGACTGGTAACTTGTAACAACTAATTAATCAGATGACCAAAAGTCACTCTCTCTTTACTGACTTCAGTCATAACAGACCAAGGTTATACTGTTTGAAAAGAACATCTGATTTCCACACCATCAGAAAAATATGTCAGCTCAACAGTTATCGGCAAAACTTTGAATAAAGTTACTGTTCTTAAAGTGAAATAAAAGGGGCCACAAAACATTACTCTGAAACTACTATGACAGGCATGTGCCGATATACACCTGTCACTTCAGTGGAAAAGTGGTGCCTAATGTTGATGCATTCACAACCTGACAGTGCTACAGACAGTTTTCTATAGCAAACGCTTCTGTTATTATAAAGCTTTTCACTCATTCTTTGCATTTATGTTAGGAAGGAAGGATTCATTTCAGGTTATGGTGACAGAAAAAAAGCACAGGCAGGTTTGATGGATATTTTTAAAGACAGAAAGTCAATAAACTTCATATAAATCTTTGCCTGTGTCTTGGAGGAATAATGTGAAATATCTACATGAGCAGATTACTAATGACTCATACATGGTACTGTTCAACCTCAGCAACAGGCAGAAATGTGTTCTTCTCTGATAGAGAATTCCATTAGGGGATCTTGGCAAGTGCTCAATGCAAACCTGTTTTCTTGAAAATTTACAAAGGTCTCTCTCCCTAAGCAGGGACGACAATGGCCTGCTGGTGAGGCGACTGTAAAGAGAAATCCAGAAAATGGAAACCCACCATTAAAAAAAAATAAATAAATAAAAGGAAAAATGCAGATTTATAATCTTGGTGGCAGTTCACATGATGAGTGGTGAGACAGAGGATCTTTGAAAATAAGACAAGTTTGATCTTTAAAGAAAAAAGCATCCGCTGTGATTTAGCAGTTTCCATGGAAACTCCATATTCAGGTGGTGAGGTGGCAGAGATATTTATTTAATTTTACTCATGTAATCCAGACTTGTTTTGTAAATAGACTGTATTTCATACAGTCTCTAGCCCTCCGGGGCTGAAGGTATGGACATCACATTCTTGCATGCTTTAGATGTTATGAGCTGCAAAAGAGCAATAGTTTACAACTGCTGAAGGTAGAGGAGAAAGCCCAAATAAATATTAAATAAGCTTGTACAATGGGATATTGGTAAGCAATATATCATACCTATAATATCTAAAAATCTAAAAAAAAATCTAAAATATTTTACCCATATTTCATAGATTTAATCCATGCCTTTATGTCAGAGGGATGGTCTGTTATTTCCATGGCGATAAAGCAAAAGCTGCCAATCACAGAATGGGTGTGACTACCAGTCAATGCAGGCCTACCTTGTTGCATCCAAATTAAATTAAGGCATCAGGCATAGAGAGGATTAAATGTCAAATGACTCCTAAGTAAACTCACCCCAGTAAGGCAAGACAGGGTATAAATATTGCAGGTTATAAGCAGTTTGACAGAAGATTTAGGATGGCAAATGGACAGTAAGATATTGATACCTTTATTAGTGAATGCTTTCCCTGCAGGACAAGCGGTTTACATACCCTATGGGTGCCCAGGAGAAGCTAATGAAATCGTGAGTGAGTGTAAAGCGGCCTTTAAATGTAAGTGTCCAAAGAGCTGAGTAAAAAAAGGGAACAAAGCAAACTGCATTAGTTAAACTGTGCTTCCTTTGTAAAAGCTTCACAGTTACTCAAGTCTATTTTTATGTTGGCCAAAGTCCCAATAGAAACTTACAAGGTTCGACAACACTTAGGTCCACACAATCTTCATCAACGAACATAGAAATGTGTTAATCAACCTTCCAGAGCTCCCAATGCACACTGCTGGGTGGAGAAACGACCTTGACTTATTTCCTTAGAGTCTACATTATCCTTCTGTAGATCTTTTAGCTTGCCATGCAGCAGTTTCCTTACACAGCTCCCAAACTACCATTATGTTCTTTACATCCACAGAATCATTCTTATGTACAACATCCCCTCATTCAGCAACATTACACAACCCACAATCTAATTTCATCCCTTCCACAAAACTTAAGAGTCCAATCCAATGTCTGCACACAACTGCCAGCCACTCCACATACATTAGCCATATTTAAGATAACAGATTGACAGCATTGAATATTTTGCTCTGCGATATGTAAAATCACTGTGTTCCTCGTGTAGGTTGAGCATGTAATTTCTTCAAATTACAAGAACCCCCCCTCTTCATCCCAAAGAGTTACAATAAGAATTGGTAGACTACTAATATTAAATAGGCTCACCTAGTAAAGGAAGAAAGACTCTTATTTGCTGAAGATGGTCGATATTACTGGGAGCATTAGCTGGCTGCCCCAGGCAATAAAAAATCATTTTCAAGCTTTGAATACTATTTCTGTCATTTAAAAATGCTGGGCAAATTTAACATATCAAAAGTGTTTTCTCTTTTGGCCACCAGTAACAGAAAGCGATTATTAGGATAGACGCTGTCTCAGGGTAGGACTTTGATCAATTCCTGGGGGTGATGTTTTAGTAAGACAGAATGGAAAGCTGCTCAGTACAGATAAGACCGCGTATCTAAGGTACTACTGACAGAAAAGGACAGGAACAGAGAGAAAGCACCTGCATAGTTATTGCGTGTTTAAATACACAGGGGCTGCTAGGGCATAATGTTGGTTTGTAGAGTTTATTGGTCCTTTCAGTGACATTGTTTTCTCTATAACTGAACAAACATACACATGTCCTGTGTAACTCAATACAGTATGTTTATATAACACTGCAGAATACATTAATTCTAGGTAGTTCTTGACCTGTCTTCAACACATGGATTGAGATTTGAGATGGGAGGGCTGCTGGAGTGAAATTTTACAATATAACACATGGGGGGGGGGGCGGGGTATTCTGACTTCTTCACCTTGTAAAGGTACTATGCCTTCTATTGCCTTTCCCTAGGATGTTTAATAACTCAAACCCTTAGGGGGTTATTCACTAAAGTCTGACTTGTTGCGTATAGGTGGGAATTTGTGAGATAAAGATAATCGCAATAGGCTGCTACTGTCGCAGTCATGTCTTTATAATGAGAATATTGTCGCAGTCACGACTTTATTATGAGAAAATTGTCGCAATATTAACATTAAAAAATTGTTGAGACTTTACAATGGGGAAATTGTAGCGGATTTGCTATGGGAATCCGCTGTTTGTGAATTACACAGTCGAATTTGCACCTTAGTGAATAACCCCCTTATTACCCACTGACTTTACCTCAGGGAACTGTAGCAGAAGTCTTCATTAGTTAGGGTGCCCTACACCCCAAAGTTATTTATTATAAATCTCTTGAGGAAGAAGTTCCTAGTAGGTAGTCCTTACAATTAACTGTATCACAAGAACAGTCGAGTGTCTCTCTTCTACTGGTATCAAACACCAATCTGTCCTGGCTTTATTCATCACAGACTAAATTCAAAATGGCTGCCATTTCATGTTGAATTTCAGCATCATTGTAAAGAATGGAAAAATCATTGTATATTCTCAGAAAGAATCAGTTTGGCCTCAGAAAAAAAAAATCTTTCCAAAAGTTCCTAAAGTTTCCAGATTAATTTTAACAGTTCTCATTAAATGGCCTTCTATATACTTGAAACAGATTTACATCTTTAGCAAAGCACAGAATCTGCATCTGATTTTCCTCAGTCAAGGCAAATTCAGGATTATTGATGCAGGGAGGTTACACTTTCCTTTTTAATCATTTTAATAGCCTCGTTCAGTTAGTAGGTAAAGGCGAAATTAATTATACTGCAAATGTCATTGGGTCCAAAGAAAGAATTGAGAAGGAAAGCTCATTAGTGAAATTTAGAGCGATCACAGAAACCGTGGGTTGAATTGGAAAGCACAGAATTGCCTGTATAAGTCTATTACCAGAGTATTGGGCCTTGATGGTGAAATACAAAGCTGTAATGTGGGAGGACAGACAGCAATTTTAGGCTGAATTTGCCAAGTGGCAGAGGAAACTCAGGCATTTGAAGGAATGAGATAAGTTCCTAGGACGCACTCAGCAGGCACTACCTACAATAAGCACAGCAATTTTGGAGTTAGTTTGTGGCAGACACTCAGATCTACAAGGCTGTAAGCCTGATTGTTGAACAGTTTGTAGTGCAAAACTGTCAGTGTCTCCATGGTTTGCAAGTTTGAATCCAACCAACTGTGTCAACTCATCAACCACAAGTACTCTGTATCTATCCCTTTCTCTTTACCTCTTATAAGCAGTCAACAACAGCACTTTGTGATGTAAAAAAAAAACCAACTGTATGACCTGCTTTCTTCTGATTGGGTAGAAGCTAGCTATTAGAGTAACATGCAAAGACACCATCATTTAGAAGAAGCTCATGTGGCAATAAGAGGCTGCATGCATGGTACCTATCTTCTGCTTCTAGATTATGTATAGAACCTACTTTCAGTCGGTAGGAAATGTCTTCCAAAACTCCAAGTAAGTCAAACAGAGCCTAACATTTACTATGCTGTTTCAGGTTTTATGCCATCTTGTAGGACAGAACAAATGCCTGACAGTAATATACGAAAGGGACCAAATGTGTGTGGTCTGTCCTTATTAGTATGGTTTATTCCTGGGCTTTGGTTGAAATCCAGTTTAAGAATTTGTAGATTGTTTTGTTTATTAAGGCTATTAAATTAATTACCAATATATTAAGGACTGCTGTATTAAGTAAGGCACAGTACTTCCAATAACGTACTCAAAGCACAATGATATTTCTTAATGAAGATACCTCTACTTTAAAGGAACACAAACCCTAGATGCCAGTCACATTATTAGGAGATATTACCTTGCCCATCAGAACCTCTGGTCTGTTCAGAGTCACTTATCTTCTCTGTATTTGAAGTTAGCAAGCATGTTTTATACCAGAAATAATAGCACTGGCCTGCTTAGTGCTAACTGCTCTATTAATGCTTCCCTCATACCATACCAGCCACCGGGTTCATAGTTATCTTCATGGAAAGAAATGGTTTGAGAACCCACAGGTCATGCCACCTGCCCACCAACCAGGATCTAGCAGTTAGAACAGGATGATCAGCCTGGAAGTCTGCCAGTGGCTATGGGTGGGCCTCGGAAACATCCATGGAATTGTATTAAATAGCACACAAAGGTAGATTATATCTACAATTAATGTTAATTGAGAGATAACATATTTTATGGTTTGACTAATGTTGAAAACAGGCACATGCCAACACTACTTTTCAGATTTCACTAAGAAGAATATGTTGTTCTCAAAGGCCATATCTCACCAGTAGCTAGTCCTTGTAATTAACTGATGCTGGTCACATACCAAGTAAAATGCCCCAATTACCTACAAATTTATTGTGAACTGAGACAGATAATCTTTATTTATCAAAAATTAAAAGATACATAAAATAAATACTTTTCGCATGTACCTGGGGATGGAGCTTATCAATAATAATGTCTATTGATATTTTTCCTTCCCATGGAGACTCAAAGTGGACATTGGAAAATCAAGAGAATTACTGAAGGTTTTACTGGGGACTGTACAGACAACTGGCATTACATCGTTTATATTCAGTAACAGTATAGCAAATCCATGGTATAGGGTGCCAAATAGGTAACAAAGCAATATCTGTCCGATCATGTAGAGGGGACTTAATTTTACCCCCTGTGTGTATGTATCTGTGCATTAAATACAGGGGAAAGGAAATGCTTGGTTGGTGGTTCATGTTTATATGTATCTGCACCCTCACCAACACAAATGTATGCAAAATACTGGAAGGTTCTCGGTGATATGTTTATTATTAAGTGTATGGCTGGCGGTATGGAAGTCATCTATATGCTAGATAATAGTGATCATTTAGGCCCTCTTTTAACATAGTTGGATGGTTAATCCAGCAGTCCAAGCTGTGTAAATTGCAAGCAGTAATAAAAGATAAAACCTACACAAAAGGAGACTATGCAGAAGTTATATTTAGTCATGTTTACTACAAATCAGATTTACCAATCTAGTCTAGATATGCCTTAAACAGTGATTCTGCTGCACCAACGTGGTCCACAAAGGCATGTCTGTAGAAATACAACAGTTTCTTGTCGCTTTACATATTTTGCAAGGTTGCTTAATGGAGGCCTTTATTTCGTTGGCCAAAAGAGGCGTGTCGCTAACCAGAGAATTTTTAAATTTTTCTGTAGATTTTAGCTGATAAAGGTTATTTTCCCAGCTGATAGTGCGTATTTCATATGTAGGTCTGAGAATTCAAATGCAACCACAGCTGGGGGTCACTTCACAAAACGGCTTCCAACAGTGACAGTGCAGATGGATGTTGGGAGGGGCGAATGGGTAAAGGCATTGCAAACATATCAACTCTGGTTTTTATCAGACTGGCTAATATGATTGGGATAAAAGGGCAGATAGTAAATCAGCGCAGTTGGTTACCTGAACAGTGATGTAAACACAACTGGCTTTTCAGACCAATTTCAGGGTTAGGATGCTTAGACAGATGGTTTAAAGAACAGACAGTGGGGACCGCATTGCAATTCCTACCCCCGTAAGCAGGGAAATCCATTTTGCAAGCTAAAGAAGCTGACTCTCTGCGCCCAGTGGGGTTTTTAATCTGGCTACCTGTGGTTTTCTCCTACTTAAAATTTCAGGCACAGTAAAAAAGGGAGGGGAGAGACCAAAATGTGCTACCTCCTGTCTCTAAAACTAGGGACAGACAAAATGCTGCAGACGACACAGATGCTAGCGCTTATCTTCCGCTTAACATTATCGATAAAAGCGCAACGGGAAGGAAAGTGCGTATCTGCAAACTGAGCCATGGAGTACTATTCGAACGAGCAGGCCAACGCGTTGCTCCTGAGCTAAAGATGGCAAACACTGACGGCCACCAGCGGTTACCTGTGAATCTCGTTGCCTCCATGCCTGGGTCTTCATCTCATGATCCGATATAGTGTTTCGGAGCTCTTTCTCCAGCCTATCGATTTCTTTTTCGTGGTCCTTGATGATGCATTCCTTCTCCGTGTTGTGCTGCTGGAAAAGGTGTGTCTTCTCCTGTTCGTGCTCCAGCCTCAGCTCCACAATCTGATTGGACAATGAAAGAGACAGTTCATCAGAGGAACATCCTTGTCACCATGACAACTCATGCAAAGGATCCTTACCGCACCCTATCATCCCCTCCAAAATAAAACCATGTACATTATACATGTATGTCATCCCAATGACTGTGTATAACATCATAATCACGATCCGTAACGTCTTTAGAAGCCATTTTTATAGGATTCCTAAAAGCACCCATAAGCCCCTTGAGTAGTATCAATATCTGAAACTATTTCACAGGTGCGTTAAAAAAACAAAAACTTGATACACGCTGCAATTTTAGCCCCATTCTCCCTAACTCCATGGCTGAAGATTACAAATGGTTAATACTAACCGCTTCTTTGTGCTAAGCACATCAGAATTTTAAAAAAATACGTTATTTGGTCTATACATTCCTTTATGGCTCCACAGATAAAGAAACCTTTTTAGCTCTCTGACAATCTGCCAGATAAAGTACAGTTGTCATTTTTTTGCCAAGATAATTGCAAAAACAAAGCTCCATTATCTCCTTGTCAGCTACTGTATAGTAACATAAAGAGATGTACGTATTGGAGGGGGACACCTGCTGTTCTAAGAGCCTGCACCATGGTTTCTTTAAAGCATTTTCTTCCCAGGATCCTTTCCCAGTCTCACTCATGCTGAAGACTGTGACCTGGGCAAGTCTGAGCCTCTCTCTCAGCAAGCGTTGAATGGCAGTGCTATGCCGAGGCCCTTGCTGTTCCCGCTTTGATACTAATCCTTGTAGACGAGGCACAATGGCACCCTACCTGGCCTGCAGACTACTACCAGCCAGACTGGCTTTGAAGCAGGTGATGAATAGAGACTGCAGGAAGCCGTATTCCACAGTAGACTCCAGGCCACACAGCTGCTAGGAACAGTCACTTGCATTTTTCTTCAGTTTTGGTGGATTTGCGTACAGGGGGAGTCGATCTCTTTGCAGGGGCCATATCTTTTCACTTTCAGCATGACAATTTATAGGTCTTGCGTGAACAGAACTGAAACAACGTCCTTGTGTTATCGAGGCAGAGCGAAGCTTTGTAGCAGTCTTTGCTCTTGTATGCTATATATGTG